>CAJQUW010010464.1:0-283291 GCA_907163375.1 Prostheceraeus crozeri
TAATTGCTATTTCACTTTGCGCTGAGCTTTTTTTTTTAGTCACAGCACACTTCAATTTTGCATTGATTGCATACCTACAGGTATTCCTAAATTGTTGTTTGATCTTCATCCTCGTGTACAGTGCACGACAAAATGACAGAAAACCCCAAAGAATTTCTTATATTTTTAACATATTAATTAAAAATAAGCTATTATTCAAAGTAGGTTTATATCACAATTTTCAAAAAAGCTCAGTATTACTTTAGGATAATGAAAATCATTTGAAATTGTCAATATTCAATTTGACCATCATTTTGATATATAATCTGTTCAATGCGCCTAGTCATGGAAAGAATCAAATTCTGGCATATTTGAGTTAGTTCGTCATCGTTATTTCAAACTTTCAAAAAGTTTGAAATCAGTTCTTGTTTTGATGAACATTTCTAAATTCTCAGACGTTGTTTTACTGTGGCCCATATAATTTCTACAGAGTTTTAGAAGCGAGAAGCGGAGGCCAGTCCAGTACGGTGAATTTCAATTCAGACACAGCAGTGAGAGGAACACGACTCACAGGTTGAATTATGGTGCTCACGTGGTGGAAGGAAATATGAATTCGGCCATGTACATCGACGAAATTATCAAGAATAGAGATCGAGCAGCTGGATTAGCGGCATCCTGGTGGCGATGGCATTTTTCAACATGATATTTCACCCTGCCACGTGAGTCGTGTTTCTCTTAATGCTCCGTCTGAATTGAAATTCACCGTACTGGACTGGCCTCCGCTTCTCGCTTCTAAAACTCTGTAGAAATTATATGGGCCACAGTAAAACAACGTCTGAGAATTTAGAAATGTTCATCAAAACAAGAACTGATTTCAAACTTTTTGAAAGTTTGGAATAACGATTACGAACTTACTCAAATATGCCAGAATTTGATTCTTTCCATGACTAGGCGCATTGAACAGATTATATATCAAAATGGTGGTCAAATTGAATATTGACAATTTCAAATGATTTTCATTATCCTAAAGTAATACTGAGCTTCTTTGAAAATTGTGATATAAACCTACTTTCAATAATAGCTTATTTTTAATTAATATGTTAAAAATATAAGAAATTCGTTGGGGTTTTCTATCATTTTGTCGTGCACTGTACCTCCATTATGATGTCTCCATGTGTTTCAATTTTGCCACTGATATATAGTCAGGATGCTTCGTACGTGCATAGATGTTGCAATCTATGATCAGTTCCGAATTCGCTTGACGAATGACAAAGTCCGAAAGCTAGTGTAAATGCAATACTCGCAGTAATTTAATTTCCAGCCCAAGTCTTTTCCTTTCTTGATCTCTCATTTCTGGTAAAAAGAGGTCGCCATGATTCTGTTCTTTCATTCAATTTCTGTATTTCATGCATTTTTCTGGCTATAATTTAAATGCTTTGAGCTATGCGCCATGACTTCGAACCCTCCTTCCACTGTCAGTTCAGAACAGAAGCGGTTAAATTTCCTAAACGTTTCACCATGTATACATGTATTTTATGAAACTTATTTAAATAAACCCTCAAGACAATTGTTAGGCTTGGGACCACTCAGGGTTCAGTATTGTCGAATTTGCCATATGCCTTTAAGCAATCGCAGTTCCAATTAAGATGTGATGTAGTCTCTATTGGTAGTAATCCCATCCCAAATTCAAGCGCAAAATGCGCAACGATGAGTCATCATGCTGACTCAGCCCCCCCTCTGAAAGGAAGTCGCCAAGGATGTGTTGGGAGGAATGGGTCCAAGAGGAGGAAACTGTTCTCTCCGCCCCCCTCTGAAAGGAGGGCAGGAGGAACTGAGAGGCAAGGGGTGGAATCTCTGAAAACGTCAGAGTGAGAAATAGGCAGGTTTTGGTGGTTTTGGGATGAGAAAAGTCGGAATTCGTCATGAAGGAGTGCTCGGATGGGAAAACGGAGGCCAGATTCGGAATCTACGTGAAATTTTGGGTTAGGAAGGATGTTTCCAGCGACATCGGAGAGAAAAAGTTCTGACCCCCCCCCCTCCTGTCAAACTTCCAACTTTGGTGTTAGAGATCGTACAAAGTCGTGTGATAGCTCATTTGAAAGCTAAGAGTGAGAAAAATGCAGTGGAAAGCTCAGTTTGGTCCTATTTTCCTGGGTTTAGGGAGGAAAATGGCAGGAAAACGTCAGAGTTGGAAAAGTCAGGTGTTGGATGTTTTGGGATGAGAAAAGTCGTTTTTCGGCATGAAGGAGTGCTCGGATGTGAAAACAGAGTGCAAATTCGGACGTTTTGACCAATGTTGGGTATAGGAGCTTCATTCCAGCTCAATCGGAGAGAAAAAGTGCTGACCCCCCCTCCTGTCAAACTTCCAACTTTGGTGCTAGAGATCGTAGAAAGTCGTGCAATAGCTCGTTTGAAAGCTAAGAATGAGACAAATTTAGTGGAAGACACGGCTTGTTCCTATCTGCCTTCGTATAGATGTGAGACGTCATTGAAAATTTTGGACATTGGTGAAAAACAGACAGAGTTAGAATTTTTATGAAGATCACTCTAGCGGATGAACCAAGCCTCGGACGGGAAAACAGAGACCAGATTTGGAATCAGCATGCCATTCTACATCTAGAGGGTGAGTTTCAAGTCAATCGGACAGAAAAAGTTGAAAAGTTGGATCTCCACATGAGATTTTTTCCTGAAAATGTTAAATTGTGGCCACCTTTGGCGGTCAATAGCGGAGGATTGGAAGTGAATGAAGAGCTCGGGTTTCTTTTAGGGGCAAGACGGCACTTTGTTCTCTAGGATCCACTCTTTTCAGATGCGTGGAAGGTTTCGTTTCCAAATGAGAGCCTGTTGAAAATCGAGTTTTTGCGCATTTTCCAAGATTTTGGAACTTTTTGAAAAAACGACCGAGTTTTTTCAGCTCGGCTCCTGGTCATCGTATAGGGTCGAGGGATATCTTAAATGAAAGGGGAGAGCGAGAAAACATGGCATTCAAAATTTGAAGTCAATCGGAGCACTAGAACCGGAGATAGACGGGTTTAAAGTTTTTGGATGATGGATATTACGTCATCAGCTGATCGCCACAAACTATATAAGTGGAAACTCTGCTTGTGGAAATCAGTTCTCCTCCCGACTGGGTTGGGGTAGGTGAACTCCGGAGCTCTGATGATAGCATTGGAAATCTGAAAAACCGGGTTTCTGTAAGAAACCGACTTAGAAAATTTCATTGCTGAACTCAGCTAAGGCGTCAGACTTAGAGGTTCGCCAGGAGATGGCCTTCGTCTCCAGGCCATAAAAGACTCCAAAACTTTAAAGGCTTGTAACTTTGCTTCTACAAGTCCGTTTGACTTGATTCAAAAAAGGTTCGGTCGCTATTGACCTGCCCTAAGTGATAGACTACTTATAAAATTTCATAAGTAGTGCTAAAAAGTTGAAAAATTTAAATTCACTAGTTTTGGAGGTTTTCTGGGGTTTTCGACCCTGCTGAAGTCAATGAAGGCATGGATAAGTGTGTACGAGCCAGTCTTCTCATGTCTCGCCATGATACAAGCAGCTTTTCACTGAAAGCGAGCAAGACACGGAGAGTTTTGCTGTAATATTCCACTGACAGGGTGTTCCTTCGGGACGGCGGATGATGCCGTAGTGATAAGTGTGGCAAGGGAGTGTGTCATATTTTAGACCGAAACCGCTGGGGCAACTCATGTCTCATGTTGGGCATTTGACACAGTTCTCAACGTAGCACTTTGAACGCCAATCGGTTGAGTCTTAGCTATCTTGTCATGGGTGGCATCTAAACATCTCCATTGCAAAACGCTTGTGAATCACGGCTTGCTATCCCTCTCTACGGCTTGCTATCAAGCTGATCAAAGCAACGACTTGGGATGTTTCCTCTTACCAACTCTACCGGTTTTCGTGTCTGGCGATCAAGTCATGGACGGTGCAAGTCACGGAGATTTTCGGTGTCATACTTCCTGTGGGTGGGCGTTCTTTCGAGACAGCGGTGAAGTCCGTAGCGATGAGTACTGCACGGGACGTGGGCAATGGTAATCCTTGTGAAACCTCTCTGCGTCATGTTTCCAAGTGGTTGCCTTTCGTCTCAACGTTGTACTCTGACCGCCAGGGCGACATTTAGCTATCTGCCACAGGTTACCTCATAAAATCTCCATTGCACTTGTCTCCCGACAGTTGGCCAACCATGCGAGAATGAACCATGAGTTCTTTTAAGAACTGTCTCTATCACGGAGACGAAATGATGAAGGGATGCAATGGGAGGCCACACGCAACACATCACAGATTTCTCTTTTCGCTAGTGAACAAGCTCTTGTCAGTGTCGTCAGAAACTTTATCATGTCGTACAAAAGTTTTACTGCAACACAGGTTGATGTATAGTTAGAAAAGTTTGATCATGACGTTTTATGGAACACAAATGTCATAAAATTTAAGCGCTAGTGTAGTTAACTAGTTTTTCTGTGACACATGTTTGTGAAAATAAAGTTTGATCATTGAAGTTGTATTCGTGAGTGTCGTCAGAAAGTGTATCATGGTTTGCAAAAGCAAAGTTTAGTATAGTCAAATAGTTTTACCGCAATACACGTTTGAGAAAGTAAAATTTGATCATCGAAGTTTTACGAAACACAAGTTTCATGAAATGCAAGCGTTAGTGTAGTCAAATAGTTTTTACCACGACACACGTTTGTGAAAGTAAAGTTTGATCATCCAAGTTTTACGAAACACAAGTGTCATGAAATGCAAGCGTTAGTGTAGTCAAATAGTTTTTACCGCGACGCACGTTTGTAAAAGTACAGTTTGATCATTGAAGTTTTATGACTGACCGCACTCATCACAACACTAGAAAGTTTTATCGAAAAGGTTTTACTGCACAGTGTAGATTGTCTTGTAACTTACTTTCACAGTGTTAGAAAGTTTTATTGGAGACAGTTGCCAAATGTTCCCTTATTAGAAAATTCAAACTTCATGACTGTTAGATTAGCTTCATCAGGTTTACTTAAAGCAGTCTTCTACTGCAGTGAGACTGAGAGTTTAGAATGTTATATGAAAACAGTGTTCACCACAGCGCTAGAAAGTTTTACTGCACTGTGTAGATTGTTTCACAGTGTTAAAAGGTCTTATAGTAAGCGTTGAATGTTTTATAAAACCAGGTAAAGTCTTGTCACAAACGTTGAGTGTGTGTGAGAGCTAGTTCCATGACATTGAATCGCGTGGGTCGTAAAAGTCCATAATCCAAGGCTAGGCTCCTCTACGGTTGGATTTAGGGTTTTATATCACATGCGTTAACCGTTCGTGTAGAATACGTGAAGCACATGTTCGCTTAAAAGTCTAAACGCAAACGTTGAAATAAGTTTTGTAAGAAGTCTTTGACAGGCTGTTGTGAAACTATGCAAACGTTGAAAAAGTTTTATGAAATGTTTCTGCAGTCACACTCGTTAGCGTACCAGCTTTACTAAATGTGTTGTTTGCCTTTATCAAATTGAATGCGTGTGTAGACTGTTTTGTAAATAAAGACAGTGTTTTTGCACTCTGCATCGACAGCATACAAGTATACACATAACAACCTGTAACGTTGTAAGTCGAATGCATATGAGTTAGGAAACACTCAAAGCATGTGTGAGATAAAAATCAACCTGCTAGATGAAGTGAAACACAAAAGTGTCACAACTATTTTACGGGAAATAAAGGAGAACTATGTATCGAGAACGTCTGCCATCAGGTTAGCTAGATGAACATGACTCTCTCCTTCTTTCTTAGGCATACCCTTCTTCACTCAGGTTTAAATCATGTGGAAATTATCAGCTTGCCTCCATGTATCATGGAAAATCAGTGTGTTACATTTCATGATACGAAACGTCAACTTCAGATAACTCTAGAACGCTTTCAACTACGAAGGTTACATCGCGCTATCCTATCCAACTCTTGCCGTGTCATTAACGTAGGAGACGGCATTGTATTTATTCGCATTCAAGAGATGATTCTACATAATGATCACTGCTACATCGTGATTCCAAAACCCTCATGGGAAAAGTATAAAAGGGAAGTTCACTCAACCCTCATGTCATTTGTGAATCATGCTCCCCATCCGCATCATCAACGCCATGCGCGAAATGAATCTCAGAAGAGACATCGATTTAGAACAGTTGCATACCCATCTACCCGATTCAGTCTATCATCGCGGTCGTCCGCAAATGTTGGTCATTCGCATGAGCAACGGTCGAAATCTTCAAATCTTTCGCTGCGGCAAAATCCAAGTCCTAGGAAACCTTTCTCATTTCGTGATGCAGTCCATGTGTTACGAAGTCGTCAAGAAAATGCGAACACTCATGCCTCATCTACGCCTCAGTCCCCTGACATTGAAGAATATAGTAGTGTCTGTTCAATTGAAGATGTTAGTGAATCTAGCCAACATTAAAACCAGTAATCATTGTATATTTTATGAAACTGAACTCTTTCCTGCTGCTCTGATTCGGAAGTGGCATCCTGTACATATTGCAGTGTTTCACAACGGACATTGTATCATGACTGGTTTACGTGATATCAGTAAAGTAGCTGACATTGTTAAATCTTTAATGCGTTATCTGTATGAGTCACAGTTAATAGAATCGTGTTAATCACATGATGTGTTTTGAATGAGTCATCGCAATGAACTATCGCCCACACACGTGTCGGTGAAAAGGTCATCAACAAGGTTCTTCGCTTTATGATGAGTCAGTGCTATTTATAGACATGAAATGATGCCCACACACTTGTCGGTGAAAAGGTCATCAACAAGGTTCATCACTTTATGATGAGTCAGTGCTATTTATAGACATGAAATGATGCCCACACACTTGTCGGTGAAAAGGTCACGCTGTCTGACGTGAGGCGCCATCGCTTTGTCTGATAAATAACGCCCACACACGTGTCGGTGAAAAGGTTGAACAAGACTGATTAGATTCTTATCTAACTGACTGGCGCTTTACCACTTCATGAGTCAGAGCTATTTATAGACATGAGTCAGCAAAGTGGTTGATGTTTCCTAAGCCGAAGAAATTGTCATGATGTTACATTCGTTGGTGAGGATGATAACTTACAAACTCTAACATGGTTTTGACTTTATTTTATACTTTACCTATCTTGCAAACAGTGAAATGCTTGTCACTTTATTTTTATTTCTAGCTTTTTAAACAGTGAAGTGATTCTGACTTCATTTATATTTCACCTATCTTACAAACCATGGTGACAACTTTATTTCTAACTTTACAAACGTCAACTTTATTTCTAACCTTACAAACAGTGAAGTGATTCTGACTTCATTTATATTTCACCTATCTTACAAACAGCGACATGGTTATAACTTTATTTCTAACTTTACAAACGTCAACTTTATTTCTAACTTTACAAACAGTGAAGTGATTCTGACTTCATTTATATTTCACCTATCTTACAAACAGCGACATGGGTATAACTTTTCTTCTAACTTTGCAAACGTCAACTTTATTTCTAACTTTACAAACAGTGAAGTGATTCTGACTTCATTTATATTTCACCTATCTTACAAACAGCGACATGGTTATAACTTTATTTCTAACTTTACAATCATCAACTTTATTTCTAACCCTACCCATCTTACAAAATGATCAAAACTTTTACTTCTGTCTATTGAGTGAGAATCCCATCTTTATGTCAAAAGGAAAACGACACAGTATGTACATGATATGTTATTCATCATCACAACCGATTTTCATAGCACCGCACATAGTTAATACTGATGGTAGCAGAAAACAAAGTTTTTATGGCTCACATCACCGGAGAAAACAAAGTCACTCATGTGCAGGGAGAAAACAAAGTCAGGAAAACCAGTTGATATGCAAGTCATGATATGAAGTGATCAGGAGTTGGACGCATGTTACAAGGCACTCACTCACAACACCCCATAGAAAACGCCATGGAGCGAAAAAGCAAAACATCAACCACAACAGAGAGGAAGCATTCATCATCAGACATCGCCGGACGGAGGAAGAGAAAGTTTCTGTCTCTTGGGTGGAGGTAGATGAGTGTCTGGATGGCCGTACGGTAATGAGTGGTTAGGACTCATCCAGCATCGCTTGTCTTCCCAAGCTGAGAGACCTCGTTTCCTAAACGTCGTTGTTCTGACTTGATGCGACTGTGATTTTAAAATGGTCATTTCTACTTTTTTAATTTTAAGAGAATCTAAGGCATCTTGATAGTCCCTATGTGTCATTTTTCTAACGATTGACTTCGAGATGCCTTTCGCCCGTTTTATAGAAAGCTCTGAGGATTTTAGCTTCATGGAGTACATCTTGGGGCGAAGCAAGATCATCTCCTCTATCTGTTTGCCGGCACACTCATCCTTGAAGCAGCCAAGCTTCGCTTTATTTGAGGTAGAGTAAAGCGGATGGTCAGTGGGATAGTTGGAACTATCAAACTTGGGTGCTAAATATTTTAAAATGTCTTCCTGCTTGACTTGGCTAGTGGTTGTCAAAGCTAGGAAGAAGCTGTCTGTATCGCCTCCTACTAATTCCACATGTTGGATCAATGGACACGTTTTAAAGGTGTGGTAAAATAACTTGTACATTTCTAACTTGGAGTGATCCAAGACAGCTTGACCGACATAAATGGGCTTGCAAAGTTCTACTTTAGATTTTAACATTTTAAAACCAGTGATGTCTTCGGAAATGACATCATGGTGGCAAAACAACGGCGAGCGACATAACTTGATACTCGTTTCCGGATCAGTCACGATACGATAGTCCATGCGCTTTCTTACATCCTCCATGGTTTTACCAAAGAGGGCATTATTCTTAAATTTAAAGAAGTCCTTTTCGAAAGGATTCTTGGATTCAGCCCGTTTCTTGCTATTAAATTCTATATACGGTTTTAGAAAGGGCTTCTGCCTAAACTGGATAGCGCGATGGACTTTGTCAAGTTGCATCCCCATACCTAGATAGAATTTGAGGATGGAATAGTGCACGATGTAATGCTGCTTGTTCAATTGGGTGAGCAACAACTTCCTAGTGGGTTTATAGTTTAAGTCATTTTCCGCCTCATATTGCTTATTGTGTTCTTCCATAAAGGGAGAGAACATATCTGGACTGACTATGCCAGATTCGGGTGCGAGAGGAAAATCAACGGTCCTATTCTTAATACAGTCTGGATAGATGAGGTCGACTTCAAATAAATAACCTATGTCGGCCTCATCTCCCAGTGCCATGATGTGTGCTGGATTGGAGAAGTATTCAATGTCATGGGGCTCTACCCATTGGAAGTCAGACTGTGGCAAAGGCTTGGATAATGCACTCCCATACAAATTATTTTGGTCTATGTACATTAAATGCGTGGTCGATCCTATGTCTTGGGTGCTGTTGACAACATGTTTGTTGACAAATGTTAAGCCACCCCTAATACCACGTTCAAATAACGTGTACATTTCTGCATCTTGCAGTAAATGTATGCTCTCTTTCGTCATCTTGAAGGCTGACTGATAGGACAGACCCGGCAGACTAACAAAATGGACGGGGTCTAAGGCGTCCTGTTCTAATGTGACTTTCCTAAAAGTCTCAAACACGTCAGCCAACAGATAGACGTCTAATTTTAAGTAGGCAAGCATGTAGTCACCAAAAGTGCGACACCTAAATTCTAACCATGCTTGCTCTGCATGCCTATAGTCATCCAGCGAACAGTCCTCACCCGTCAAATCATTTTTAAATTTATCGATGGACGGAAGGGATGTTTCTTTCAATGTATCCATTGAACTAAAATAACTATAAGGAAACAACCTTTCCGTCGCATCAGACTGTCACTTATGTTGGGATAGTCTTTCTTTAAATGTTGAGTGAGAGGAAGTGTTTCTAAATTATTAGCCAACGCGGCTAAGGAAGAAGACATAAATTGAAAACTGTCTAGAAACTTTATGTCATAGAAGACAGGCTTCCCCTCCTTCGTCTTATCGACTTGGACTTTAGCAGTGATGCACATAAATTTTTCCTTACTTTGTGCAATCACTTTGGATGACCAGGATTTCATTTTACCGAATCCATGGCGAATGATGATGTGAGCATCATAACATTTAAAGTTATGAAAGATGACGGGGAGCGTTCGCCGTTTGAGCCTAAGTTTCATATTGCATTTACTGCATAAGGCAGACCTAAATTTACCACTGAGATGGCAATGGTCCCTCACTTTCTTATGTTGCTGATCATCAAAGGATGAACAGCAGCGGGGACATTCCGTGGTCCTATCAAATTTGATTTTATCGGCTTCTGTGAAGCACATGGGTTTCCTAGTCAGCTCCGTTTCATACCGTTGATGAAAACGGGCTTTCCTATCTAAAAAGTTGAGGAAGTTTTCAACGCACTCCTCGCCTTGCCACACATGCATTTTATTTTGATTCCTATAATATGGATGCCAAACTTCATAACAGGCAATGGCTGCTGGCTCATGACTTAGGTCTTCTTGTTCAATATAACATTCAATGTCCGCATAGATGGTACATATGGGACTGAGCTCATTGCCGTTTTCCTCATACCTATAAAATTTATCTTTGGGCATGACTTCCATTTGAAGTTTACCCCGAGAGCACCACTCGTAATGCTCTTCAAAATATGGTTTAGATGTGAAACGCCGTGTGCAGCGATCACAGTAATAATGTTTGTCATCATAACTTTGTTGATGGTGATACAATCTAGAAATTTTAGGAATGCCACAATAATGCCATTCTGGGTGGTTGTCGCTATAGACTAGGAGAAGATTGACAACCCGGTCGAAGTTACTTTGGCGGTTATTATACCTAACGCCCTTCAGACCTTTTTCCCAGAGATGGACGACGATCTTAATGTTATTGAGTTTTTCAAATTGGGCGATGCCTTTAAAATCTAATGTGTTGACATCTAACCCGTCAAACTTAAGCTCATCCTCCCATTCACAATACTTGGTGACTCTTTGACGATTCCTATCTATATCATTATAGTGAAGAATGGAGAGGACGGCATACTTGAAACACTGGGACTGACACTCTACATTGACGACAGCCTTTTTGTCAGCCAGTGCTTTGGGGAGGGTGAAACAACCACTCCCTTGCAAATTTTCTAAAAGATTGATTTTAATGTCTACTTTCTCTATCCCATCAAAGACCAGACCGCTGTCTCTTTCATTAAATTTATTTAAGTTGTTGACGAGATAGGTCGCATGTCTCTCTATCCACTCGTTTACATCACCTATGAGATCAGCAGCACAGGAGGCTATCCTAATGGTCACAGTGGACTCTACTTCTCCCGTGCTACTGTCTACCTTATTGAAACGAGCAGTGAGATAGAACATGCCCTTGAGTAAAAATCTATCTAAACTCGCCAACATTTGATGAATTAAGCCTATATTATTCATCAAGAAAGGATGAATATCTTGCACAGCTTCAGAGCTTTCTAACTCATAGTCGCGAACGAGCCTCTCAAGGGAAAACTTGCTCAGCCTTAGAGTGACGTTGTTGTCAGTGTAAAGCTCAGTGGAATGTGTGTGACAGAGTGTGTGCGAAGAGAGAACAAACTCTGTAGGAAAGGTCTTCTGACACGAAGAACAGGAAAAGCCGACGTGCGATGAAGGATGCTTCCTACCTGATGACGTTGGTGGTTGCCTCACACTGCCACAGGAACCGCCTTCGATGTGGACTCGCAAGTTGGTGCTGTTGTAGAACGTGCGTCCACAACCTTCACACTTGGGCCGTTGAGGGATCGGTCGGCGCTTTCCTCCCCTGCAGGCATGGCCAGCGGTGTGACGTCTCACATTGTAGGCTGAGGCGAAGACCCTGTCACACCGCTGGCATCGAAAGTCCTTCTCCTCTTCGACTTCAATCTCCCTCTCCTCTCCCACTATCTCTAACTCCTCCTGCTCCAACAGTCTCTCCACCGACTTGACGGAGAGGAGAGGGAGATCGGCCGCTGCAGGTGGTGGTGGCGAAGCTGGGATGATGACGGGAGGGAACGTCGCCGTCCAGGAGGTAGACCGCCAGATCTGTTGAGAAAAAGAGAAAAGAGATTAGTAACATGATCATAATTTCAAGTTTGAAGTCTTATCCCCCTTTTCCCAATCACGGATACTTACCATCTAATGAATTGATCTCCGGCAGCAAGGATGGACGCGGAGGAGGCAGGAGAGGGACGCGAGCCGAGGGTGGAAGGGTCCTGGGCTTCGCTGTTGGAGGGACGTGGTGACGAGGAGCAGGGACTGGTGCAGGGATCGGAGCTGGCGCTGGAGGTTGGGCGATGACGATACCCGAGCTCGAGAGAGGAGTCGCACCTTGAGCGGAGGTAGATGGGTGGGAAGGTAGGGCCGGAAATTCGGCTTCGAATCTCCGCCTCGCGGCTTCCTCCCACTTCTTCATCTTTGCCAAGTCTGTAGAGAGGAAAGAGAGATTAGAGGTTGCGGAGATAATAATGATAGAGAGTAAGCTGTACGGATACAGAAGTGCTAAAACATGACATTCCAACTCTCAGTTCTCATAGGTGAGGATACTTACACTTGCCAAGCCGCTCATAGGCTTCCCCGATTGCTCCTTGGGGGACGGGTTCCCCATTACGAATACATTCATGCACTGAAAAAGAATGACAGCAAAGATAAGCAGAGGTAAAATTTGGATTCGGTTTAAACATGAACAAAATAAGGGAGGGGCTCTTGATTTTAATGAGGATGTCTACCCTAATGATGTTAGTAATAGAGTCAACCTTGATACAAATACTTACATTGCTCGATGGTGGCCTTCTCCATCTCGACAACAATGCGATATTTTCAACATTGTTGAATTCAATTTTTGAACGATTGCAGATTATGTTAGCAGATTTCAATCACTGAAAAGGAAAATGAGAATCGTTTCATTTGCCTAGTCAACGTTTATCATGGGAACAATCATTGAAGTGACATCTAATGAATTACATTTCACTCTACTCCATATCATAAAGACTAACCTTTGTCGAATGGCTGAAGTACTCTGACCTGGCGAGAGAAAGCGTCACGTTGAGTATGAAGTCGAACGCCCAACATGAGCAACGGCTCAGAGGTTTCGGTCTAACAAACGACGAACAACCCGTGCAACGCAATCCCTCTACGGCAGTACCCGCCGTCCCGAAGGAACGCTCGAGCAAAGGAGGTATTACAGCGATGATATGTTTTATGAGCAGAAGTGAATCTCTTGATAGCAAGAGACTATTCAACTTGATAGCAAGTCAAAACAACCTGATAGCAGGAGCTCACCGACACTCACCTTGTGAAAGATAAATGTGAAGAGCAGAGCTGGTGCACTGCCTTTTATAAGATTTTCCTAAGCGGTGAATGGATGAGACCTCTCGTCCAATCACAGACGAGCTAGAGTTCCCGATGTGCGCACACACATTTGTAACGCGTTATTGAAATCGTCCTAGGCAAACATGATGTTTAGCAATAGACTCAACCATGGCACCTGAAGTCAATACATTGAAACATGATGATTGCACGATTCGTTTTCATCAAGAGTGCTTCGGAGGCTTAATACAAGATTACATCCTTGAGTTTCAAAGGGAGGAGACAGAATTGGAAGCATGTTTAGACTACACACGAGAAATATTTACGGAGTTGATATCTTATTTCAAAGACAGTCTCATCAAGGCTCACTTAATTGCACATGTCAATTACATTCATTTTCCACAAGGTGAAGTAGCGGAAAGTGTTGACTTTCAATTTCGTTCCTATGGACAAGAATATGTTACTGATGCTTCTGAGTTTTATACACGACATCTGCGGAAGATTATTTCTCGGATGGACAACTTTCATGGTTACGGCGATCATTTGCTTCTGAATAAAATAAACCATATTGTCATTGCTATTAGTAAAGTGGGTTTCAATGATGTTAAATCAAAGACCAAATAAAGTATTTTTCATGACACTTGTGTTGTGCTAAACTTTCTAGTGCTGTGGTGAACACTGTTTTCATATAACATTCTAAACTCTCAGTCTCACTGCAGTAGAAGACTGCTTTTAGTAAACCTGATGAAGCTAATCTAACAGTCATGAAGTTTGAATTTTCTAATAAGGGAACATTTGGCAACTGTCTCCAATAAAACTTTCTAACACTGTGAAAGTAAGTTACAAGACAATCTACACTGTCCAGTAAAACCTTTTCGATAAAACTTTCTAGTGTTGTGATGAGTGCGGTCAGTCATACAACTTCAATGATCAAACTGTACTTTTACAAACGTGTGTCACGGTAAACTATTTGACTAAACTTTGCTTTTGCAAACCATGACACACTTTCCGACTACGTTCACAAGAGCTTGTTCACTAGCGAAAAGAGAAATCTGTGATGTGTTGCGTGTGGCCTCCCATTGCATCCCTTCATCATTTCGTCTCCGTGATAGAGACAGTTCTTAAAAGAACTCATGGTTCATTCTCCCATGGTTGGCCAACTGTCGGGAGACAAGTGCAATGGAGATTTTATGAGGTAACCTGTGGCAGATAGCTAAATGTCGCCCTGGCGGTCAGAGTACAACGTTGAGACGAAAGGCAACCACTTGGAAACATGACGCAGAGAGGTTTCACAAGGATTACCATTGCCCACGTCCCGTGCAGTACTCATCGCTACGGACTTCACCGCTGTCTCGAAAGAACGCCCACCCACAGGAAATATGACACCGAAAATCTCCGTAACTTGCACGGTCCATGACTTGATCGCCAGACATGAAAACCTGTAGAGTTGGTAAAAGGAAACATCCCAAGTCGTTGCTTTGATCAGCTTGATAGCAAGCCGTAGAGAGGGATAGCAAGCCGTGATTCACAAGCGTTTTGCAATGGAGATGTTTAGATGCCACCCATGACAAGATAGCTAAGACTCAACCGATTGGCGTTCAAAGTGCTACGTTGAGAACTGTGTCAAATGCCCAACATGAGACATGAGTTGCCCCAGCGGTTTCGGTCTAAAATATGACACACTCCCTTGCCACACTTATCACTACGGCATCATCCGCCGTCCCGAAGGAACACCCTGTCAGTGGAATATTACAGCAAAACTCTCCGTGTCTTGCTCGCTTTCAGTGAAAAGCTGCTTGTATCATGGCGAGACATGAGAAGACTGGCTCGTACACACTTATCCATGCCTTCATTGACTTCAGCAGGGTTGAAAACCCCAGAATACCTCCAAAACTAGTGAATTTAAATTTTTCAACTTTTTAGCACTACTTATGAAATTTTATAAGTAGTCTATCACTTAGGGCAGGTCAATAGCGACCGAACCTTTTTTGAATCAAGTCAAACGGACTTGTAGAAGCAAAGTTACAAGCCTTTAAAGTTTTGGAGTCTTTTATGGCCTGGAGACGAAGGCCATCTCCTGGCGAACCTCTAAGTCTGACGCCTTAGCTGATATCAGCAATGAAATTTTTTCAGATTTCCAATGCTATCAGCAGAGCTCCGGAGTTCACCTACCCCAACCCAGTCGGGAGGAGAACTGATTTCCACAAGCAGAGTTTCCACTCATATTGTTTGTGGCGATCAGCTGATGACGTAATATCCATCATCCAAAAGTTTTAAACCCTTCTATCTCCGGTTCTAGTGCTCCGATTGACTTCAAATTTTGGATGCCATGTTTTCTCGCTCTCCCCTTTCATTTAAGATATCCCTCGACCCTATACGATGACCAGGAGCCGAGCTGAAAAAACTCGGTCGTTTTTTCAAAAAGTTCCAAAATCTTGGAAAATGCACAAAAACTCGATTTTCAACAGGCTGTCATTCGGAAACGAAACCTTCCTCGCATCTAAAAAGATAAGATCCTAGAGAACAAAGTGCCGTCTTGCCCCTAAAAGAAACCCGAGCTCTTCATTCACTTCCAATCCTCCGCTATTGACCACCAAAAGTGACCACAACTTAACATTTTCAGGAAAAAATCTCATGTGGAGAACCAACTTTTCAACTTTTTCTCTCCGATTGACTTGAAACTCACCCTCTAGATGTAGAATGGCATGCTGATTCCAAATCTGGTCTCTGTTTTCCCGTCCGAGGCTTGGTTAACCCGCTAGAGGGATTTTTATAAAATTCTAACTCTGTCGTTTTTTCACCAATGTCCAAAATTTTCAATGACGTCTCACATCTATACGAAGGCAGTTAGCAACAAGCCGTGTCTCCCATTGAATTTGTCTCATTCTCAGCTTTCAAACGAGCTATTGCACGACTTTGTGCGATCTCTAGCACCAAAGTTGGAAGTTTGACAGGAGGGGGGGGGTCATCACCTTTTCTCTCCGATTGAGCTGGAATGAAGTTCCTATACCCAACATTGGTCAAAACGTCCGAATTTGTACTCTGTTTTCACATCCGAGCACTCCTTCATGCCGAAAAACGACTTTTCTCATCCCAAAACATCCAACACCTGACTTTTCCAACTCTGACGTTTTCCTGCCATTTTCCTCCCTCAACCCAGGAAAATTGGACCAAACTGAGCTTTCCACTGCATTTTTCTTACTCTTAGCTTTCAAATGAGCTATCACACGACTTTGTACGATCTCTAACACCAAAGTTGGAAGTTTGACAGGAGGGGGGGGTCAGAACTTTTTCTCTCCGATGTCGCTGGAAACATCCTTCCTAACCCAAAATTTCACGTAGATTCCGAATCTGGCCTCCGTTTTCCCATCCGAGCACTCCTTCATGACGAATTCTGAGTTTTCTCATTCCAAACACCAACAACAGCCAACCTTTTCTCACTCTATCCCTCCCACGTTCCTATCACCTTCCTTTCCATCCCTTTCCGGAAAACTCCTTCCTTCCAAAGGGGGAGGGAGGGACCTGTTTCTTACTCTCGGACCTATTCCTCCCAACACATCCTTGGCGACTTCCTTTCAGAGGGGGGGCTGAGTCAGCATGATGACTCATCGTTGCGCATTTTGCGCTTGAATTTGGGATGGGATTACTACTTCTATTCTCGTTGAGCAAGTCATAAGATTGACGACGATGCATCGTAGTTTCTTGGCCATTTTTCTTAATATGATTGAGTGAAGTTGCAACAGTCGCTCAAATAAACGTGCATAACAATTTTTTCAATGAAACAACAATCATGAAAACACTCAATTTTGACAACTCTGTGTCCACATTATAGCGAATCACTGTTGCATGAAAAAGATTTCTGAAATTTAGTGTGTCGTATGCCCTGAGACAAATAAATCTTTTGACCTGTTATTTAGACGACTTTATCTCTAATACCAAGATCAACAGTGCTTGTATCCTTTTTCCAGTTTGAAGATGTTCTGATTTTCGCCTTTGTGCTAATCACTGATACTGGCATAATAAACTATTGGGAAGAAGAGTAAAAGAGAAATATATCTTAATCTTCATAATCATCATAATTATGCTTCTTATCGCAAACTTTCAGTTATCTGAACAAATACTTTCTACAATCGTGTGTAGTTTAGTATCTCATTAAGAATTTCACGATGCTTAAATGCCAAACCGATGACACGGTTTTAGGAGATTAACATGATTAAAGATCAAAAATATCAACATTGTATAAGTCATGTGAGCGGAAAAGATGCTGCATTATATTATACTTTTATCCGAGTTAAAGATAATCAAACAGTTGGTACGAAGACAATGCGCGTTGGTTTAAACAAATTGGATTAACATCTTGGATAGAAAATAATTAATAATTATTGGTTTATTGCAATAGTCTGCGGCATGTAGGTCGGCTTGGGCATGACTATTGTAGCTGACTGGTATTGCTACATTATGTATAAAGCTCTAGTACCCAGCCAGAAAAAAATTCCACAGTTTGTTGCAAAGAAACATATTGGTAGAGATTTTCAAAACCGATTTCGTGCTGGTCAACTGGGAAGTATTTATGATGGTTTGGTGAATGTAGCTGATGCCATCCCACGGCGGTACAAATTAGCCTCAAACCCTCTTAAGAAAAATAAATTCATTCACATTTTAAAAGCAGATAAATTTGGAAAGACTGGTCATGGATTCAAGTGTAAACGTGTCTAAAATGAATGAGATATTTTTTTAAATCTCTACCAATATGTTTTTTCTCAACAGATCTAAAAATTATTTCTGGTTGTTGGGTAAAGCAAAATTCAGGGCAAAACTGAGAATTTCCGGTTCGAATTTAGACAAAACGTGACTAGACAAATTGACAACATTATCTAAAATGCAGAATTTAGATAATGCACTTTTTATAAATAAGTGAACTGAAGAGATGCTCAAAATGGGCATGAGATTTTGTCGATCGAAGGTTTCATACTTGGTGTACATGGAAATCCAGGCGGACCAGCGACTTCTTCTGCGACTTCTTCAAGGCGGTCTGCGACAATTCCTGCGACTTCGCAGAATTTGTTACATGAAGTTATTTCTGCATCAAAATCACAAACAGATCATTATTTCTAGAAGATGCGTTCATCTCGTTGTAATTTACGTGGTCAATTATCTCCAGATGTGTGGTCCGCCTTGGATTTCCATGTACATCAAGTATGTATGATTGAAGTGTATACGTGTCTAAAATGAATGAGATTTTTTCAGATAACAAAGTGTATAGCAAACTTTCGACTAGTCCTCACTCTCTGTGATGCAAAGAAAATTAAACCGAGGTAGTAGTAGTAGTAGTAAGATGTCTATATTTGAACTGGAAAGCATCACATTACAAAATAAGCACGCTACAAAAAGAAGTTATAACTGTTACAAATCAATGCAAACTAGAATAACAAACACTCAAAGTAAATTCAAATCATAGCATGTATCAAGAATTCTTAATGCTTGCACAAATTATTACAAATCGTCACACAGGTAGGCAGGAAGGAAGACTGACGGGAAACAGTTCGAGAAAGCGGAACTCTCAACTTTCGGGAGCGGACCAGCATATCTGGGAGGAGTGAATGTAGAGGATTTTTTGTATAGGCGATGCCATGGAAACAGCTTCATTGCAGCATTTTGTCTCCTGATGTGAAGGGGAGTGAATTTTCCACACTGGCAATCGGGTCCACATATGATCCGATGAGATCTCTTCCGGACACTCTCAAGTTTTTGCGAATTTTTCTGATTTATGCCTATAAGGAGCGGTCCATTATATTCAAGCGCTGCCAGAACAGTTGCGTTGTAGAGTCGAATGAGGTCAGGAACCTGTAAAAACTTCTTTAACCGTTTAATTACATATAGTCGCTGACATGCGAGTTTGCAGATGTTCTTCACCTGAGAGTCCCAAGAGAAAGTTTCATTGAATATCACGCCAAGAATACGAAGCTCACTTGTAAATTCAATATTCGAAGGCACGTGGACAGACAAATAAGGCTTCTTGACATTCATGATTTTCGTTTTCTTGCAGTTGAGTTCCAGTCCGTGAGTCTGACACCAATTATCTGCGTGTAGGATTTCATCTCTTACGGAGACATCAATGTCTGTATTTTCTTGAATGGGTATACAAATTACGACGTCATCAGCGTATTTGGATATAAAGTTACTGTTGCTCTTAGGTTGTAAGGTTCGCATATGTATGCAGAATAAGAATGGGGAAAGTTTCCCCCCTTGCGGGACTCCTGAGGTAACGTGAACTATTGAGCTCACACAGTCCTTTCGTAACTTTACTCTTTGATGACGATTTTGCAAGTAGTCACTGCACCATAGTAGGAAATCTCTTGGCAAAGTTGTGCTGATCAGTGTCTTGAACAAACTTCCATGCTCCAAGCTGTCGAATGCCTTCTTTAAATCGAGAGCTATGAGCAGAACACCAGTTGATGAGCAGTCATCTAATATCGAAGAAACAAAGTTATGAACACTTATGTTGGCATGGGTTTTGGATGATTGTGGTCGAAAGCCAAACTGTTGAGAGTCATAATTATTGATAAGTTTGTCTTTAAGATTGTTCAGAACATAAGCCTCCAGGATTTTTGAAAACACGGGAAGCACTGAGATAGGTCGAAAATCATCAAGTGTCGGATTTCGACACTTTTGAACAGGAGTCACATTCGCTAACTTCCACGAGAATGGGACTGATTTTGAATTGATCGATAGAGCAATCAAATGACTGAGGGGGCAGCAAGTTCAGAGCAAGCTACTTTGATCAGGAAAGGGGCAATATCGTCACTTCCAGCGGACTTGTTTCCTTTGAGATCAGCTAAAAGTTTCAAGACTTCATCTACCTCAACAGAAATGTCCCACCTTTCTCCGATATCAGCAGTAGGCCTACACAATTCGGTCAGCATATCCCAATCCGGAGGTTTGCTGAACACAGATGCAAATTTTTGGTTTAGAAGTTCAGCTGAATCCGTAGTTGCTGGTAGATCAGATCTTTGGTCTTTGTTGTTCATCACACTCCAAATTTTCTATAAACCGTTTGACTTAGCTTGAGTATTACCAATCCAGTATTTCTTTGCTTTTTCAATTTCTAGCTTAACTTTTTGGCGGTAATACCCGTATAAATTGAAATTCCTTGCACGATAAGCGGCGAAACGAAGATTTATCAAATGCTTCAATTTGGGAGTGAACCATGGCTTCTCATTTCCTTTCATAATGACTGTATGTCTTGGGATTACTTTCATTGCATCATGAATAACCTGAGTAGTAAGTAAAACTCCACTTCTGGACCGCGCAAGATGGCCGCCATCGCTGACGCCCCCCCCCCTCTGGAACGGCAGAGTGTCGTGGTCGGCCGCCGTGGTGCTTCGGGTCTGAGTCCCCCCCCCTCTGGAACGACAGAGTGTCGTGGTGGACTTGGGCGACCGCCAGGATTAGTCTTGAGGCTATAGTGTGTGATGTTTTTCGTGCAATCTGCTGAATGTTGGGTTGTAAAATGGGTTGTTTCGAGTGGAAGGAGTGGTCGGATGAGAAAACGGAGGTCGGATTCGTATTCAGCGTGAAATTCTGCATCGGTAGGGTGAGTTTCAAGGCAATCGGTGAGAAAAAATTTTCAACATTTTTCGAAAAACGACAGAGTTAGAATTTGGGACGTTTTGGTGTGTAGCGTCAAAACGAAGCATCGGATGAGAAAACGGAGGTCAGATTTGGATTCAGCGTGAAATTCTGCATCGGTAGGGTGAGTTTCAAGTCAATCGGAGAGAAAAAATTTTCGGCTGACGTCCCCCCCCTGGACAGCTTGCTTCGATTTTGGCTTCCAGTGGACGGATTTTGTCGTGCGATAGCTCGTTTGAAAGCTAAGAGTGAGACAAATTCAGTGAAAGAATCGGCTTGTTCCTATCTGTCTTCGTTCAAAAGTTAGAGCGGTTACAAGATTTTAGGTCGGAGCTCGCTCACCTGAAAAAATCCTAAGTGTCAGAGTGACTTTGTATGGGTAAAATTTTGAAAATTTTCCAAAGTGTGGAATTTCGACCTGGGACCGTCACCAAAACATTTTTCATCAAATTTCTCTGAACGAGGGGGGGGGGAGGGGGGGAGTCAGTGAAATTTGATGAAAAATGTTTTGGTAAAGGTCCCAGGTCGAAATTCGGAAGTTTTAAATTTTTCAAAATTTTCACCACACTGGAGCTCTCACACTTAGGAATTTTTTCACTTGTGGCATGTTACATGCACATGTGCTGACGGACCAACTTCCCGTGGTCATATGAGAATGGTTCAGGTGTCATATTGTAAAGAATGATGAGACGAATCGTTTGCAACAAACCGCATGTCGCTACGATGAATACTTTCGGAGATAGAGCCATTTTAAGTTTTCTTCCGAGCATATATAAACCCCCGACAACGTAAGTCTGATCACTTCATCGAAAGACGAGGTAAGCGACGGTCGTCGCTCTGAGCTCCCGATATCGGGTGTTTCAAAGGACTCTATCTTTTGAAGTAGGCAAGCTATCTTCTTACTTCAAAGTTTGTATGATAGAGTTTGATAGTGTCTTTACTACTGATAAAATTTTTTAAAAGTAGTATGAGTAGTAAAATGCGGAATTTTTTAAAAATTCTTAATTTTCAGTTTTTTCAAAGTTTTAACATATAGACTAAGGTTTTCAAGTATCCTGAGTTCAAATCTGCTATCAGAT
This sequence comes from Prostheceraeus crozeri, assembly GCA_907163375.1. Lineage (NCBI taxonomy): Eukaryota > Metazoa > Platyhelminthes > Polycladida > Euryleptidae > Prostheceraeus > Prostheceraeus crozeri. The sequence continues at coordinate 21,963 of CAJQUW010010464.1, forward strand.
TTGAAATTTAACTAAGTCTAAGGCAGCTTTGAGGGGTTAGATCCCAGCTACTGATCACTACCTTTGACTCGGCGTTCCTGTTACCACTTCGGGGCAGTGACAATGATGTCTTCAGCTGTAAAGAGCGGGTATCGGGGAAGATCTCTCACTTCCCTAGTGATCAGTACAAGGCCTTCGGGCTGTCGACGGGATCGAGTGCCACTCACTACACTCAAATCTATCATTCCTCACTAAGTGTTGATATTATGTTGAATGTTGACTAAGTTGAATGTTGAATGATGATATTATGTTCTAGGCCGTATGCTACATTCAAATCTGCTATCAGATTTGAAATTTAACTAAGTCTAAGGCAGCTTTGAGGGGTTAGATCCCAGCTACTGATCACTACCTTTGACTCGGCGTTCCTGTTACCACTTCGTGGCAGTGACAATGATGTCTTCAGCTGTAAAGAGCGGGTATCGGGGAAGATCTCTCACTTCCCTAGTGATCAGTACAAGGCCTTCGGGCTGTCGACGGGATCGAGTGCCACTCACTACACTCAAATCTATCATTCCTCACTAAGTGTTATGCTTTAGTCTGTATACTACATGATTCCAAACTTATACAATTTTCATTATCTTACAGTTAACGATAAAATCGCAGCCATGGTCAACAATGACAAAAATAAGAAGTTCCACATTAAAATGTGTGTATGCGGCCGAATTAACCGCCGAGACGGTCTCAAGGACCACATCAAGAAGGCAGGAGCCGACCACATGGTTATCCTGAGTAGGGTTGCCTGTGTGAAGTGCAGGGTGCTGTTGGTTGTTGGGCAGGAGGCCGAGTTTTATTTGAGGCATGGTGAGTGCACAGGAGGGTTGGTGACCGATTTGAGATTTGTGGAGTTGATGAATGCTGAGAAGGAGCGAATGTTGGGGAAAGAGGCCAAGAATGTTGTTGAGAATGCTAGTGGGAATGTTGTTGAGAATGCTAGTGGGAATGTTGTTGAGAATGCTAGTGGGAATGCTGTGGAGAATGAGGTAGAGAATGCTGTGGCCGGTTTGAAGGCTGACAAGTGGCGGAAGAGAGTGTTTGAGAGTGATGATGAGGATGATGTGGATTTGGATAGGGAGCGAGTGAGGAAGCGTGTGAGGAAGTTGAGCTCTTCATCGTCGGAGGTATCCAATATTGTTATTAGCGACCCCCCGAAGAGCTCATCTTCCCCAATAGTGAAGGGTGGTGGGGTACGGAAGCAGTCGGCGCGGTGGGATGAGGACATGGAAAAGAAGCATGTGTCGCAGCAAGCGGCACATGCTTTGTTGGTAGATCGCTACGAAAGTTTGAAGAAGGTGAATGAGAGAACGTTGAGTGAGTTGAGTGAGCTGAAAATGAAGGAGGTGAAATGTAAGGAGGTGGCAGATGAGAATATCCGTATGAGGCGTGTTGTGAAAGAGTTGAAGGAGAATGTGCGAGTGTTGGAAGACAAGAATGATGAGTGTGAGAAGAGGGCGAGTGCTGCGGAGAGGAGAATGGGAGAGGCAGAAGCGAAGTTTGAGGAGATGATGAAGGAGATGAGTGTGTTGAGAGCGAGGAATGTTGAGTTGGAGAGGACTGTGGCTCGGCGGGGTGATGAGAGGCAGGCGTGTGAGAAGTTGGAGCGCATGAGGGATGAGTGGGAACGTGTGAATGAGGATCGTTTGTTTGAGTTCCACATCCCTATTCGGGATAACCATCTGGCCGGCGAAGTCCTCGTCAACCAAAGTCTGGACGAGAGCATAATCTGTTATAATGGCCATTCGAGTAAGAAATGCCTCCACGCCACTCTATGTATGCGCGGGCATCTGCACAAATTTTCAATCAGGAAGCCCGCGAGACTGCCTAAGGATGACTAACTTGGTAAGTGAAAAGCAAATAAGATAGTATATCCTATTCTAATACATATCATTTTCATTGCAGATCTTTGCCTGCCTTCACCACCCCATCAATTCACTCCCGAGAACGAACCATCGGCTCTCTTAAGGGCCACCATGGGGCAAGACATGATAGAACCTCCTCGCGGTTTGCCCTGGGCAGTCTTCGGACTGGCGAATACTATCATTAAGTTGAATCTGCTATCAGTCAACTTGAACGTTGCAAATGAAGTTCGGTGTAATACTTCCTTTCGACGGGCGTTCCTGTAAAGGGCGGCGGTGAAACCCGTAGCTATGTATACCGCAAGGGACATTCGGCAATGGTCAATCTTGTTAAACCTCTCTGCGTCATGTTTGCAAGTGATTGCCTCTGTCTCAACGTAGTATGCATTCGCGCCAGGGCGACATTTAGCCAACTGTCGAAGGTTGCCTAAAACTTTCCATTGCATACGTTATGAGAACCATGAGTTCTACCTGTCTCTATCAATGAGACGAATTGATGAATGGAATGAAATGGGAGGACACTCACGCGCCACACGCAACATAACACACTTCTCTCTTCCGTAGTCTAACAAGCTCTTTACACATGGATCGCAGTCGATTGCTATCCCTGTATTAGAAGTGTAAGCTATCTTAATTTATTTGACACTATTTCATCTATTATCATCATCATCGTCCATATGAAATGTTTTAAGATTTACAAGTTAGACTAAGCGTGCTACTATTTCCAAATGAAAAAGTATACATGGTTAAATCATCCACTTAAGCCCATCCGTAGTCTAACAAGCTCTTTACACATGGATCGCAGTCGATTGCTATCCCTGTATCAGAAGTGTAAGCTATCTTAATTTATTTGACACTATTTCATCTACCATCATCGTCCATATGAAATGTTTTAAGATTTACAAGTTAGACTAAGCGTGCTACTATTTCCAAATGAAAAAGTATACATGGTTAAATTATTCACTAAAGCCCCATTCAAGTAAGTCAGTATGAAAGCAAAGATAATACGAAATAAAAATTTATTATGGCATGTATTTCAAAAGGTCTTCATCGTCAATATCGTCCCAGAGCCTGGCTTCACATAGATCACAAAAACAGTTGAGCTGCTTTAAACGTTCTTCTGCAGCGTCCCTCACTTTCTCAATGTACGCCCACTCCGCCACGGTTCGCGGTTGGGAGTTAGGGGTGTACCACTCCCATATTTGATGCAAGTGCGACTTGCTGGTCATCTCCATCACCCCTTCGGCATCATATTGTAAATATTTCCACCGTATGCCTGTTAGGTCGGGCAACTCCTCTTCATCCTCCTCCGATAATGATAACTTTCGTATATTGTCGAGATTGTATGTCTTCTCCACCTTCACCTTTCTTGGTGCATTTGGTGTAACGAGCACCTTTGCTGATGTACATGGAGAGGAGAACTCCAATGCGGTATTTGGTGTTGTTGGAGGACTTGTCATGTTGTCTTTGAAATGCTGACTTTGAATAATGATAACTTTAACATTTTTCTAATTCTTAAGTATACACAAGCAGCCAATCAGAATGAACATCCAATGAATGAAGAGAATGAAAGTATATAAGCAAAGTGACATTCGTGTCATTTCACTCTGTCTTTGAGACGTATAAGTGAAGTGTTCTCTAGCAAATTCTATATTTGAGGCGTACAAGTGAACTGCTCTCTCGTGAATTCCAAATTTGAGACGTATTATTTGAGTGAACTCTATATCTTGTTGAAGTATCAACCTTAAACTTGATTTCGTTGAAATGGTAAGTTGAAAATTTCTTCACTCATCTCCGTCAAACGTGTGGTTAATAGCATCTTCCTCAATTTCAGCCATCAACTTCATCACCAACGCCCTCCCTTCTCGAGGAAAGTTTAGAGTCGTTGAGTCAAGGTAGGTTGTAACAATACACTGAGACTTGAACAGAGATGATAGAATGATTTCTCTTTCAGGTGATGTGAGTTCCAGCTCAGGACTCTCGCGACAAGGCAACGAGTGGGAATGTGCCGACTGCGGACATATGTTTACAAGGAAGCACAGTCTCCTTCGACACATCAAACAACGTGTGTGTCAACGCAAAGCGGCGTCAATCTCCGGAGGTGAAGTTGATTCTGACGATGACATCTCCTTTCCTTGCGATTTGTGCCCTCTTTCTTTTGATAGTCACTTTCAGCGATCTTCGCACAGACTTCAACACACGCATGCAAATGATCACTACACCAACGGTACCTCTACCATCTCCCTCATTAATGTTTCACATAATAATTTAGTACGCGACTACTGCATGGAGTCCAATACTCAAATAGTAGATTTTCCTGAGTGGCTCCTTCAAAATTCTAACATTATCGAAGCGCTCTTCAACAATTTAGACAATTTTAGAATGAAGGCGCTCATCTACCTTAAACTAAAATATATTAAGATAGATTTTCAAACGGGTCAAGTGACGGAGAGAATACAGTTTCATGTTCCTTCCTCTTCCGCAACCGAAGTTGTAGACTGCGAGTCTTGGCTAAATTTTCACATTCAATGTTTAAAATCAAATGTAGATAAATTCAATCAACGCGACAGCGCTCTCATTTTTGATGGTGTGGACTCAGCCATATTCAAAATTTCACTATTAGAAAGTCATGCAGCTCGAGGTACATTTAGACTACCAAAAACGTTGTATAATAAGAAAGCTGTCATCAATGTCGATTGTAAATCAGTGTTTCAAATATGCAGTCCTATCCATCCTTCACTATAATGATATCAACGCACATCGAGATCGCACCTATAGCTATAGACAGTGGGAGGATGAACTAGACTTTGAAGGTTGTGATAGTAACAATATGAAAATCAAAGATGTAGAAACGTTCGAAAAACATAATAAGATTAAAATTGTTGTTCACGTGTGGGAGAAGGGGTTGAAGGGTGCTCGCTATGATTCACGTTCAACTTGTTATGAACGTGTAGTCAACCTCTTATTAGTAAAACAAGATGATAGCGAGGAATGGCACTACTGTGGTATTCCCAAAATCTCTCGCTTGTACACTCACTTGGGGCACTCTAAAAGAGGTGAACATTTTGTATGCGACCGCTGCATCCGCTCCTTTTGGAGTAAAGATAAATTTGAAACTCACTATGAATGGTGCAAGCGAGGTAAATTACAAATGGAACGCATGCCCAAAGATAAAATATTTTCACATAGGGATAATGGTGACGAATTAAGTCCCCTGCGTGTCATTTACGCAGACATAGAATGCTACATTGATGATATCATCCACAAGCCAGCAGCCATATCCTGCTATGAAGTATGGCATGACCACTTTAGGAATAGACAAAACAAAATGCATACTTGGCAAGGTGAAGATTGCATTTCAAAATTTCTAGAATTTCTCGATAAAGCTGCTAAATTTCAACAATCATATGATTCCCAATTGCAGCGTAAGTCACTACATATGTCAGATGAAGACAAACAAAAATTTGAAAGTTGCACATCCTGTCCTAAATGTCATAAAACGTTTGATGACGATAAAATTAAGAAAGTGCGTGATCATGATCACATCACTGGTAAATTTAGAAACGCACTCTGCTCCAAATGTAACTTTTCACTTAGGTTGAGGCGTCGTGTACTACCCGTCATTTTTCATAACTTTAAGGGCTATGACAGTCATATGCTCATAAAAGGAGGGTTGAGCCAGATGAAATCGTGGCAGTTTAATGTAATAGCACAAACGAGAGAAAAATTCATGGCAATGACAGCAAAAGTACCAGTAGATAAAACTAAAGAAAATAAGACAGTCTTCTTCGAAATAAAATTTTTAGATTCATTTCAATTCATGTCAGCGTCACTAGCTTCTCTCGTTCGAAATCTCAAGTTTCTTCCCCATAGTCAAACTTTGAAGAAACACTATCCAAACTTAACGGATGAAATAATCACTCGCAAAGGAGTCTTTCCCTATGCGTATTTTAGCTCAATGTCTAAACTAAATGAAACAACCCTTCCTTCCATTGACAAATTCAAAAACGATTTGATGGGTGAAGATTGTCCAGTAGAGGACTATGAACATGCTCAAGAGGCATGGTTAAAATTTGATTGTAAAACGTTTGGCGATTATATGATCGCTTACTTAGAATTAGATGTCATTTTGCTGGCTGATGTCTTTCAGGAATTTCGACGAGTGGCATTAGAAGAAGACAAATTAGATCCTGTCCACTTTGTCAGTCTACCAGCCATGTCCTGTAAATCAGCCTTTAAAATGACTGGTGAGACCATTCATCTCTTACAAGACCCGGAGATGTATAATATATTTGAGCGAGGAATACGCGGTGGTCTCACATTTGTAAATAAACATCATATAAAATCTGAAACAGTAGGTGATGATCATATCCACCTAAAGTACTATGACCAAAATAATTTATATGGCAGTTCACTGTCTAAACCACTACCTCATTCCGAGTTTAGTTGGTTAAATCAAGATGAGCTTGAGTATTACTCCAACCCTTCAAACATACTGAAGATTCCAGATGAAGGTGATTGGGGATATTATTTTGAAGTGGATTTGATTTATCCAAATAGCATTAAAAATAAAACTGCTGATTTCCCACTCGCACCTGAATCTGGTGAAGTGACTGAAGATATGTTTTCACCATTCATGTCACAATTTCATAATAACTTAACAGAGTGTGGACAGCCAAGGTACAAACCATGCCGCAAACTTTTACTCACCCAATATGCTAAGAAAAATTATCTCGTACACTTCTGCATATTAAAATTCTATTTAGAAATGGGCATGCTTCTAAAGTCAGTTCACCGCATTATCAAATTTAGACAGAAAGCCTTCCTCAAACCCTACATAGATAGTAACAGTCAAAAACGTGCACTAGCCCAAAATAATTTTGAAAAAGATTTTTATAAATATAAGAATAATAGTCTTTTCGGAAAGACCATGGAGGATGTTAGAAAACGTATGAATTACAAACTAGTCACTGATGATCAAAAATATCACAAATTGACCTCATCACCTCTTTTCATTGATAGAGACATCATCGATGAGGATCTTGTAGGTGTTAAAATGATTAAATCAGAAGTTGAGTTGTGCAAACCCATCTATATTGGGCAAGCCGTTTTAGATTATTCCAAGCTTGAAATGTATCAACTCTTCTACAAAATATTAAAACCATGTCCTCTCGTAAAAGAGGTTCGCTTGCTGGGTGGTGATACAGATAGTTTCTTCTTAGGTATTACCACTCAAAAAGATTTAAATTTTAATGAAGTAGGCAAGTCATTAGAAAAATATTTCGACACATCTAACTACAATCCCACTCATCCACTCTATTCCATACAGAATAAAGCCAAACTTGGTTGTTTTAAGGATGAAACAGCAGGAAAGGAAATAGATGAAATGATTCTCCTCCGTCCTAAAATGTATTCCATGAAACTAAAAGAATGTGCAGATAGTATTAAGCGTGCTAAAGGAATATCAAAATCCATTGTTCATAAAATGAAACATCGGTCCTATAAGAAGGCCTATAAAAATAAAACTATAACGTTTGTCAATATGACAATCTTAAAATCTCAAGTTCATACTGTGAAAACGTACACGTTCAAGAAACGAGCACTTTCAGCATGGGAGGATAAGAGGTGTTGGATAGGACATAACACATCTCTTCCACATGGACATCCTGACACAAACATACCTCCACCCAAAAGAATAAAACTCACGCTACCACATTCAGGAGATGTATTGACATAATCAACTTTAACTCAGTATTTTGATGAAGATGTTGTAGAATGCGAAGAACGCATCATTTTGAAAAAGCGTGGTGTTCAACCTTTATCACTTATTGAGTTAGTAAAACGATGGAATGAGACTGTGGGTAAGAAGTATGGAGAAAAAATTATGGCGGACAAAAATAAGTTGGTTATTCAGAAATATAATGACAAACTTACAGTTTATTTCTCTTCAACCTTGCGTCATTTTGTAAGACATTATACACCTATTATTGGAAGCGGTGTGGTGTATGCTTCTCATGAATATCACACTAAAGCTGATTCAGTTAATGATGAATGGTGGGTGGACATCTATGGCGATCACATCAAGAAAATTTACCAGTCTTATGAAGAATCTAAAGTTGCTATCAATATAATGCCGCGTCTATATCATACAGTTGAAAGCTTCATTCATGTAGTAAATCCTTATATACAACAGAAGTTGAAGCATGTGATGAAAAGTAAATATGATGCAAAGCACACCACATTTCGTTTTCAATTGAAAATCAACGCGTTGTTCTAAAACTGGGTGATGACATTCAATGTCAATTGAGTAAAAATTTGAAAAAACTCTTTGGCTTTTCAATGCTACAAACTGTGTTTGCTGCTGCGCATACGATTGGTATAGAAACACCAATGACACTTGATAAACATGAACAGCACCTTTACATTCAAAGTGATTTGATTCTACCTATTTCTGTTGGCGAGAAAAAAGAATACATTTTACGTGATTTCATTCATGATAAAGACGCTTCATATGGAATAGTCGAGAAGATGTTTGAATCTATTTTCTATCATCCCGTCGTCAAACAAACTATACCCTCTATTGCTATCAAAATTACCAATGGTTTACAAGAGTGTATCCATGTGAAAGATACTAAATCCCTCATAACGTTAGTGTTTCGGAAAACAAAGTGAAGTCATTGTGATATGTTTATTGAAATAAAAATATGTATATGAAAAAGTCTTTTCACAGATATAGGGGGAATGGGCTAACTGTAGGCATATATTCACAAGGAAGAAACGATCTCATGCGATACATAAAACAACAATGTTTATCTACAGAAATCAACATCAAAATACTGAGTTAAAGTTGATTATGTCAATACATCTCCTGAATGTGGTAGCGTGAGTTTTATTCTTTTGGGTGGAGGTATGTTTGTGTCAGGATGTCCATGTGGAAGAGATGTGTTATGTCCTATCCAACACCTCTTATCCTCCCATGCTGAAAGTGCTCGTTTCTTGAACGTGTACGTTTTCACAGTATGAACTTGAGATTTTAAGATTGTCATATTGACAAACGTTATAGTTTTATTTTTATAGGCCTTCTTATAGGACCGATGTTTCATTTTATGAACAATGGATTTTGATATTCCTTTAGCACGCTTAATACTATCTGCACATTCTTTTAGTTTCATGGAATACATTTTAGGACGGAGGAGAATCATTTCATCTATTTCCTTTCCTGCTGTTTCATCCTTAAAACAACCAAGTTTGGCTTTATTCTGTATGGAATAGAGTGGATGAGTGGGATTGTAGTTAGATGTGTCGAAATATTTTTCTAATGACTTGCCTACTTCATTAAAATTTAAATCTTTTTGAGTGGTAATACCTAAGAAGAAACTATCTGTATCACCACCCAGCAAGCGAACCTCTTTTACGAGAGGACATGGTTTTAATATTTTGTAGAAGAGTTGATACATTTCAAGCTTGGAATAATCTAAAACGGCTTGCCCAATATAGATGGGTTTGCACAACTCAACTTCTGATTTAATCATTTTAACACCTACAAGAACCTCATCGATGATGTCTCTATCAATGAAAAGAGGTGATGAGGTCAATTTGTGATATTTTTGATCATCAGTGACTAGTTTGTAATTCATACGTTTTCTAACATCCTCCATGGTCTTTCCGAAAAGACTATTATTCTTATATTTATAAAAATCTTTTTCAAAATTATTTTGGGCTAGTGCACGTTTTTGACTGTTACTATCTATGTAGGGTTTGAGGAAGGCTTTCTGTCTAAATTTGATAATGCGGTGAACTGACTTTAGAAGCATGCCCATTTCTAAATAGAATTTTAATATGCAGAAGTGTACGAGATAATTTTTCTTAGCATATTGGGTGAGTAAAAGTTTGCGGCATGGTTTGTACCTTGGCTGTCCACACTCTGTTAAGTTATTATGAAATTGTGACATGAATGGTGAAAACATATCTTCAGTCACTTCACCAGATTCAGGTGCGAGTGGGAAATCAGCAGTTTTATTTTTAATGCTATTTGGATAAATCAAATCCACTTCAAAATAATATCCCCAATCACCTTCATCTGGAATCTTCAGTATGTTTGAAGGGTTGGAGTAATACTCAAGCTCATCTTGATTTAACCAACTAAACTCGGAATGAGGTAGTGGTTTAGACAGTGAACTGCCATATAAATTATTTTGGTCATAGTACTTTAGGTGGATATGATCATCACCTACTGTTTCAGATTTTATATGATGTTTATTTACAAATGTGAGACCACCGCGTATTCCGCGCTCAAATATATTATACATCTCCGGGTCTTGTAAGAGATGAATGGTCTCACCAGTCATTTTAAAGGCTGATTTACAGGACATGGCTGGTAGACTGACAAAGTGGACAGGATCTAATTTGTCTTCTTCTAATGCCACTCGTCGAAATTCCTGAAAGACATCAGCCAGCAAAATGACATCTAATTCTAAGTAAGCGATCATATAATCGCCAAACGTTTTACAATCAAATTTTAACCATGCCTCTTGAGCATGTTCATAGTCCTCTACTGGACAATCTTCACCCATCAAATCGTTTTTGAATTTGTCAATGGAAGGAAGGGTTGTTTCATTTAGTTTAGACATTGAGCTAAAATACGCATAGGGAAAGACTCCTTTGCGAGTGATTATTTCATCCGTTAAGTTTGGATAGTGTTTCTTCAAAGTTTGACTATGGGGAAGAAACTTGAGATTTCGAACGAGAGAAGCTAGTGACGCTGACATGAATTGAAATGAATCTAAAAATTTTATTTCGAAGAAGACTGTCTTATTTTCTTTAGTTTTATCTACTGGTACTTTTGCTGTCATTGCCATGAATTTTTCTCTCGTTTGTGCTATTACATTAAACTGCCACGATTTCATCTGGCTCAACCCTCCTTTTATGAGCATATGACTGTCATAGCCCTTAAAGTTATGAAAAATGACGGGTAGTACACGACGTCTCAACCTAAGTGAAAAGTTACATTTGGAGCAGAGTGCGTTTCTAAATTTACCAGTGATGTGATCATGATCACGCACTTTCTTAATTTTATCGTCATCAAACGTTTTATGACATTTAGGACAGGATGTGCAACTTTCAAATTTTTGTTTGTCTTCATCTGACATATGTAGTGACTTACGCTGCAATTGGGAATCATATGATTGTTGAAATTTAGCAGCTTTATCGAGAAATTCTAGAAATTTTGAAATGCAATCTTCACCTTGCCAAGTATGCATTTTGATTTGTCTATTCCTAAAGTGGTCATGCCATACTTCATAGCAGGATATGGCTGCTGGCTTGTGGATGATATCATCAATGTAGCATTCTATGTCTGCGTAAATGACACGCAGGGGACTTAATTCGTCACCATTATCCCTATGTGAAAATATTTTATCTTTGGGCATGCGTTCCATTTGTAATTTACCTCGCTTGCACCATTCATAGTGAGTTTCAAATTTATCTTTACTCCAAAAGGAGCGGATGCAGCGGTCGCATACAAAATGTTCACCTCTTTTAGAGTGCCCCAAGTGAGTGTACAAGCGAGAGATTTTGGGAATACCACAGTAGTGCCATTCCTCGCTATCATCTTGTTTTACTAATAAGAGGTTGACTACACGTTCATAACAAGTTGAACGTGAATTATAGCGAGCACCCTTCAACCCCTTCTACCACACGTGAACGACAATTTTAATCTTATTATGTTTTTCGAACGTTTCTACATCTTTGATTTTCATGTTGTTACTATCACAACCTTCAAAGTCTAGTTCATCCTCCCACTGTCTATAGCTATAGGTGCGATCTCGATGTGCGTTGATATCATTATAGTGAAGGATGGATAGGACTGCATATTTGAAACACTGTGATTTACAATCGACATTGATGACAGCTTTCTTATTATACAACGTTTTTGGTAGTCTAAATGTACCTCGAGCTGCATGACTTTCTAATAGTGAAATTTTGAATATGGCTGAGTCCACACCATCAAAAATGAGAGCGCTGTCGCGTTGATTGAATTTATCTACATTTGATTTTAAACATTGAATGTGAAAATTTAGCCAAGACTCGCAGTCTACAACTTCGGTTGCGGAAGAGGAAGGAACATGAAACTGTATTCTCTCCGTCACTTGACCCGTTTGAAAATCTATCTTAATATATTTTAGTTTAAGGTAGATGAGCGCCTTCATTCTAAAATTGTCTAAATTGTTGAAGAGCGCTTCGATAATGTTAGAATTTTGAAGGAGCCACTCAGGAAAATCTACTATTTGAGTATTGGACTCCATGCAGTAGTCGCGTACTAAATTATTATGTGAAACATTAATGAGGGAGATGGTAGAGGTACCGTTGGTGTAGTGATCATTTGCATGCGTGTGTTGAAGTCTGTGCGAAGATCGCTGAAAGTGACTATCAAAAGAAAGAGGGCACAAATCGCAAGGAAAGGAGATGTCATCGTCAGAATCAACTTCACCTCCGGAGATTGACGCCGCTTTGCGTTGACACACACGTTGTTTGATGTGTCGAAGGAGACTGTGCTTCCTTGTAAACATATGTCCGCAGTCGGCACATTCCCACTCGTTGCCTTGTCGCGAGAGTCCTGAGCTGGAACTCACATCACCTGAAAGAGAAATCATTCTATCATCTCTGTTCAAGTCTCAGTGTATTGTTACAACCTACCTTGACTCAACGACTCTAAACTTTCCTCGAGAAGGGAGGGCGTTGGTGATGAAGTTGATGGCTGAAATTGAGGAAGATGCTATTAACCACACGTTTGACGGAGATGAGTGAAGAAATTTTCAACTTACCATTTCAACGAAATCAAGTTTAAGGTTGATACTTCAACAAGATATAGACTTCACTCAAATAATACGTCTCAAATTTGGAATTCACGAGAGAGCAGTTCACTTGTACGCCTCAAATATAGAATTTGCTAGAGAACACTTCACTTATACGTCTCAAAGACAGAGTGAAATGACACGAATGTCACTTTGCTTATATACTTTCATTCTCTTCATTCATTGGATGTTCATTCTGATTGGCTGCTTGCGTATACTTAAGAATTAGAAAAATGTTAAAGTTATCATTATTCAAAGTCAGCATTTCAAAGACAACATGACAAGTCCTCCAACAACACCAAATACCGCATTGGAGTTCTCCTCTCCATGTACATCAGCAAAGGTGCTCGTTACACCAAATGCACCAAGAAAGGTGAAGGTGGAGAAGACATACAATCTCGACAATATACGAAAGTTATCATTATCGGAGGAGGATGAAGAGGAGTTGCCCGACCTAACAGGCATACGGTGGAAATATTTACAATATGATGCCGAAGGGGTGATGGAGATGACCAGCAAGTCGCACTTGCATCAAATATGGGAGTGGTACACCCCTAACTCCCAACCGCGAACCGTGGCGGAGTGGGCGTACATTGAGAAAGTGAGGGACGCTGCAGAAGAACGTTTAAAGCAGCTCAACTGTTTTTGTGATCTATGTGAAGCCAGACTCTGGGACGATATTGACGATGAAGACCTTTTGAAATACATGCCATAATAAATTTTTATTTCGTATTATCTTTGCTTTCATACTGACTTACTTGAATGGGGCTTTAGTGAATAATTTAACCATGTATACTTTTTCATTTGGAAATAGTAGCACGCTTAGTCTAACTTGTAAATCTTAAAACATTTCATATGGACGATGATGGTAGATGAAATAGTGTCAAATAAATTAAGATAGCTTACACTTCTGATACAGGGATAGCAATCGACTGCGATCCATGTGTAAAGAGCTTGTTAGACTACGGATGGGCTTAAGTGGATGATTTAACCATGTATACTTTTTCATTTGGAAATAGTAGCACGCTTAGTCTAACTTGTAAATCTTAAAACATTTCATATGGACGATGATGATGATAATAGATGAAATAGTGTCAAATAAATTAAGATAGCTTACACTTCTGATACAGGGATAGCAATCGACTGCGATCCATGTGTAAAGAGCTTGTTAGACTACGGAAGAGAGAAGTGTGTTATGTTGCGTGTGGCGCGTGAGTGTCCTCCCATTTCATTCCATTCATCAATTCGTCTCATTGATAGAGACAGGTAGAACTCATGGTTCTCATAACGTATGCAATGGAAAGTTTTAGGCAACCTTCGACAGTTGGCTAAATGTCGCCCTGGCGCGAATGCATACTACGTTGAGACAGAGGCAATCACTTGCAAACATGACGCAGAGAGGTTTAACAAGATTGACCATTGCCGAATGTCCCTTGCGGTATACATAGCTACGGGTTTCACCGCCGCCCTTTACAGGAACGCCCGTCGAAAGGAAGTATTACACCGAACTTCATTTGCAACGTTCAAGTTGACTGATAGCAGATTCAACTTAATGATAGTATTCGCCAGTCCGAAGACTGCCCAGGGCAAACCGCGAGGAGGTTCTATCATGTCTTGCCCCATGGTGGCACTTATGAGAGCCGATGGTTCGTTCTCGGGAGTAACAAGATGACTATTGGCTTGAATAGTCAATGGGTATGACGGTTAGGTTGTCATAGACCCTATACCGCCGAGGTCGTACTGGTGCATCTGGCTCCTTTCGGATGCGAGTGGTATTTGGAGTCCATACCTCATCCGTCCAAACGATCCTCTTGATCTTCCCCTTCTTCTCATCCTCTTCATCCCAATCGTCGAGGATGACGAACTCGGGAATGCCGTTGTCTTCATCGGTGAAGACGGGAATGTTGTCAGCAGATGTCGCTTCCATCGTGACTTCAAATTGAATGAGAAGCGCTACAATCTTCTAGCTTATATAGGGTTTTCAACAATGAATGGCTCAACAGCGAATCAGAATGCTTCAGGGATAGCAATCGACTGCATAATGTTCAAGTTGACTGATAGCAGATTCAACTTAATGATAGTATTCGCCAGTCCGAAGACTGCCCAGGGCAAACCGCGTGGAGGTTCTATCATGTCTTGCCCCATGGTGGCCCTTAAGAGAGCCGATGGTTCATTCTCGGGAGTAACGTCATCTTACACCCTACCAATTCTGCTGAGAGAGTCTTTGACTCTCTCTTTGGTAGCACTGTCGACTTCCACACTGACTGGTACATGGCTAAAAAGTGGAATGTAGCGCCATTCCGTTAGATTGACAGCAGTTGCTGTCATCGGATTGCCAATCCGAGCAAGATTATTAAAAACTCTGTCTTGCTCCTCTAGCCTGACAAACTC
The DNA here is from genome assembly GCA_907163375.1 of Prostheceraeus crozeri. Lineage (NCBI taxonomy): Eukaryota > Metazoa > Platyhelminthes > Polycladida > Euryleptidae > Prostheceraeus > Prostheceraeus crozeri. Next base: position 37,099 of record CAJQUW010010464.1, read on the forward strand.
CTCAAATAAATTTCGCGGCCTTAACTGCGGTCCGCGAGGAGAGCTGACTTGACTGTTCGGCGTCTGCATGATTGAAATGAAATGAAATGAGAGGCAGTGGTTTATATACCCCTCTAACGCGACGCAACGTTCAAGTTGACTGATAGCAGATTCAACTTAATGATAGTATTCGCCAGTCCGAAGACTGCCCAGGGCAAACCGCGAGGAGGTTCTATCATGTCTTGCCCCTAGGTGGCCCTTAAGAGAGCCGATGGTTCGTTCTCGGGAGTGAATTGATGGGGTGGTGAAGGCAGGCAAAGATCTGCAATGAAAATGATATGTATTAGAATAGGATATACTATCTTATTTGCTTTTCACTTACCAAGTTAGTCATCCTTAGGCAGTCTCGCGGGCTTCCTGATTGAAAATTTGTGCAGATGCCCGCGCATACATAGAGTGGCGTGGAGGCATTTCTTACTCGAATGGCCATTATAACAGATTATGCTCTCGTCCAGACTTTGGTTGACGAGGACTTCGCCGGCCAGATGGTTATCCCGAATAGGGATGTGGAACTCAAACAAACGATCCTCATTCACACGTTCCCACTCATCCCTCATGCGCTCCAACTTCTCACACGCCTGCCTCTCATCACCCCGCCGAGCCACAGTCCTCTCCAACTCAACATTCCTCGCTCTCAACACACTCATCTCCTTCATCATCTCCTCAAACTTCGCTTCTGCCTCTCCCATTCTCCTCTCCGCAGCACTCGCCCTCTTCTCACACTCATCATTCTTGTCTTCCAACACTCGCACATTCTCCTTTAACTCTTTCACAACACGCCTCATACGGATATTCTCATCTGCCACCTCCTTACATTTCACCTCCTTCATTTTCAGCTCACTCAACTCACTCAACGTTCTCTCATTCACCTTCTTCAAACTTTCGTAGCGATCTACCAACAAAGCATGTGCCGCTTGCTGCGACACATGCTTCTTTTCCATGTCCTCATCCCACCGCGCCGACTGCTTCCGTACCCCACCACCCTTCACTATTGGGGAAGATGAGCTCTTCGGGGGGTCGCTAATAACAATATTGGATACCTCCGACGATGAAGAGCTCAACTTCCTCACACGCTTCCTCACTCGCTCCCTATCCAAATCCACATCATCCTCATCATCACTCTCAAACACTCTCTTCCGCCACTTGTCAGCCTTCAAACCGGCCACAGCATTCTCTACCTCATTCTCCACAGCATTCCCACTAGCATTCTCAACAACATTCCCACTAGCATTCTCAACAACATTCCCACTAGCATTCTCAACAACATTCTTGGCCTCTTTCCCCAACATTCGCTCCTTCTCAGCATTCATCAACTCCACAAATCTCAAATCGGTCACCAACCCTCCTGTGCACTCACCATGCCTCAAATAAAACTCGGCCTCCTGCCCAACAACCAACAGCACCCTGCACTTCACACAGGCAACCCTACTCAGGATAACCATGTGGTCGGCTCCTGCCTTCTTGATGTGGTCCTTGAGACCGTCTCGGCGGTTAATTCGGCCGCATACACACATTTTAATGTGGAACTTCTTATTTTTGTCATTGTTGACCATGGCTGCGATTTTATCGTTAACTGTAAGATAATGAAAATTGTATAAGTTTGGAATCATGTAGTATACAGACTAAAGCATAACACTTAGTGAGGAATGATAGATTTGAGTGTAGTGAGTGGCACTCGATCCCGTCGACAGCCCGAAGGCCTTGTACTGATCACTAGGGAAGTGAGAGATCTTCCCCGATACCCGCTCTTTACAGCTGAAGACATCATTGTCACTGCCCCGAAGTGGTAACAGGAACGCCGAGTCAAAGGTAGTGATCAGTAGCTGGGATCTAACCCCTCAAAGCTGCCTTAGACTTAGTTAAATTTCAAATCTGATAGCAGATTTGAATGTAGCATACGGCCTAGAACATAATATCATCATTCAACATTCAACTTAGTCAACATTCAACATAATATCAACACTTAGTGAGGAATGATAGATTTGAGTGTAGTGAGTGGCACTCGATCCCGTCGACAGCCCGAAGGCCTTGTACTGATCACTAGGGAAGTGAGAGATCTTCCCCGATACCCGCTCTTTACAGCTGAAGACATCATTGTCACTGCCCCGAAGTGGTAACAGGAACGCCGAGTCAAAGGTAGTGATCAGTAGCTGGGATCTAACCCCTCAAAGCTGCCTTAGACTTAGTTAAATTTCAAATCTGATAGCAGATTTGAACTCAGGATACTTGAAAACCTTAGTCTATATGTTAAAACTTTGAAAAAACTGAAAATTAAGAATTTTTAAAAAATTCCGCATTTTACTACTCATACTACTTTTAAAAAATTTTATCAGTAGTAAAGACACTATCAAACTCTATCATACAAACTTTGAAGTAAGAAGATAGCTTGCCTACTTCAAAAGATAGAGTCCTTTGAAACACCCGATATCGGGAGCTCAGAGCGACGACCGTCGCTTACCTCGTCTTTCGATGAAGTGATCAGACTTACGTTGTCGGGGGTTTATATATGCTCGGAAGAAAACTTAAAATGGCTCTATCTCCGAAAGTATTCATCGTAGCGACATGCGGTTTGTTGCAAACGATTCGTCTCATCATTCTTTACAATATGACACCTGAACTATTCTCATATGACCACGGGAAGTTGGTTCGTCAGCACATGTGCATGTAACATGCCACAAGTGAAAAAATTCCTAAGTGTGAGAGCTCCAGTGTGGTGAAAATTTTGAAAAATTTAAAACTTCCGAATTTCGACCTGGGACCTTTACCAAAACATTTTTCATCAAATTTCACTGACTCCCCCCCCTCCCCCCCTCGTTCAGAGAAATTTGATGAAAAATGTTTTGGTGACGGTCCCAGGTCGAAATTCCACACTTTGGAAAATTTTCAAAATTTTACCCATACAAAGTCACTCTGACACTTAGGATTTTTTCAGGTGAGCGAGCTCCGACCTAAAATCTTGTAACCGCTCTAACTTTTGAACGAAGACAGATAGGAACAAGCCGATTCTTTCACTGAATTTGTCTCACTCTTAGCTTTCAAACGAGCTATCGCACGACAAAATCCGTCCACTGGAACCAAAGTTAGAAGATTGCTGTCGGGGGGGGGGGAGGTCAGTGAAATTTGATGAAAAATGTTTTGGTGACGGTCCCAGGTCGAAATTCCACACTTTGGAAATTTTTCAAAATTTTACCCATACAAAGCCACTCTGACACTTAGGATTTTTTCGGGTGAGCGAGCTCCGACCTAAAATCTTGTAACCGCTCTAACTTTTGAACGGCTGGTCCGATTGACTCGCAACAAAAAATGTTGTCGAGCAGTTTTTCATCCTCTTTCCAATGCAACTCGAACGAACAAAATCCGTTCACTAGAACCAAAGTTAGAAGATTGCTGTCGGGGGGGGAGGTCAGTGAAATTTGATGAAAAATGTTTTGGTGGCGGTCCCAGGTCGAAATTCCACACTTTGGAAAATTTTCAAAATTTTACCCATACAAAGTCACTCTGACACTTAGGATTTTTTCAGGTGAGCGAGCTCCGACCTAAAATCTTGTAACCGCTCTAACTTTTGAACGAAGACAGATAGGAACAAGCCGATTCTTTCACTGAATTTGTCTCACTCTTAGCTTTCAAACGAGCTATCGCACGACAAAATCCGTCCACTGGAAGCCAAAATCGAAGCAAGCTGTCCAGAGGGGGGGGGACGTCAGCGAAATTTTTTCTCTCCTATTGACTTGAAACTCACCATACCGATGCAGAATTTCACGCTGAATCCGAATCTGGCCTCCGTTTTCTCATCCGATGGTTCGTTTTGGCGCTACACACCAAAACGTCCCAAATTCTAACTCTGTCGTTTTTCGAAAAATGTTGAAAATTTTTTCTCACCGATTGCCTTGAAACTCACCCTACCGATGCAGAATTTCACGCTGAATACGAATCCGACCTCCGTTTTCTCATCCGACCACTCCTTCCACTCGAAACAACCCATTTTACAACCCAACATTCAGCAGATTGCACGAAAAACATCACACACTATAGCCTCAAGACTAATCCTGGCGGTCGCCCAAGTCCACCACGACACTCTGTCGTTCCAGAGGGGGGGGGGGACTCAGACCCGAAGCACCACGGCGGCCGACCACGACACTCTGCCGTTCCAGAGGGGGGGGGCGTCAGCGATGGCGGCCATCTTGCGCGGTCCAGAAGTGGAGTTTTGCTTACTACTAACCTGGGTAAACCATTGACACTTGTTGTCCAGTGAATCTTGTGATCTATACAGCTGATGCCAAGGATATGCTCTAAGATAGGCCTTAAACGCAGATAGATTGCTTTCTCGATAGTCATACACATGAACTGTATACGATTTGTCTTTTTCTGGTGTTGGGTCACATATCGTCGGTTCCAAAAAGATAACATTGTGATCTGCATTTCCAATAGGTCTGAAGAACCCTCTCCATGTCTATTACAATCACAAAATCTTTATGTCTTTTAAATCAGTTTTAACTTCTCTGCCTTATGCATACGGTTAACCCAAAATTCACAAGGAAATTTGTTCTGTTCGTCCTATCATTGCTTGCTGCAATTCGCCATCTTTGAACTTAGCAAAAGAGTTATCCCTTATTTTGTCACCTTTACTTGGTTCATTTTCTTCTTATCATTTGAATAATTCGCATGATCTTTTGGAAAGAATTTCTAAAATCACCGTAAATCCTACTGATAAATTTATTTCGTTTGATGCTGTTTGTCTTTTTACTAGTGTTCCTTTATCTCCTATGATTGATTTTCTCTCTCGTCGTTTTGCGTCCATTTCTTTTGATTTACCGGTCAGTATTAATTGCTTTTTAGATCTTGTGAAGTTGTCCGTTGATCTTCGCTCTTTTTCGTTTGGTGACTGTTTCTATCAACAGAGTTTTGGTGTTGCTATAGGTAATCCACTATCACGTGTGTTAGCCAACATTTTTTAGAGCATGTTGAGAGTGAGCTGATTTCTTCATTTTCTGGTGTCCGTCCTTAACTTTGGCTTAGTTATGTTGATGATGTATTATCTTTAGATACTTTTTATTTTGATTTATCATCATTGCTATCTTTTATATATTCTTTGTACCCTACTTTTAATCTTACTCTTGAATGGGAATCCAGGAATTCTATTCCGTTCCTTGATACTCTTATTCATCGTTTTAATTGGTATTAAAGATATTCTGTCTACCGAAAATCTTCTCACTCAAATTCGTACTTGCACTTTTTTCATTCCACCCTGGCTTGATTGCCCAAGGTTTGTTTTGACGTGCTATGCGTTTATGTAGCCCTGAGTGCTTGGATGATGAATTTTCTCTTATATTTGCATCTCTTTCAAAGCTCGCTTATCCTTTCACTGTTTTGAACAAATCTCTTATTAAAGCTAAATCTATTTTCTTTTCACCGAAGCCTGCCATCCACAAATATTCTTTATAAGTTTTTATATGTTCCTTGTCTTCCTTCTCTTCATACTTCGAGAAATCATCATTTTACTCATTCTTGAAATCATAAGCTTGTTTTTAAGTTTCCCAACACCATTCTTTCGACTTAAACCAATAATTGTAAAAAAACTGCTTGTGGCATTTATAGAATCCCGTGTTTAAATTGTAACAAATTTTATGCAGGAGAAACCGGGAGATCCTTTGATACTCGTTTTAAGGAACATAGAAAAGCTGTTGTTAATTTTGATATGAATAATGCCCCTGCCCACCATTCTCACAACACTGGACATTTTATTAATTTTGATGGTTGGAAAGTTTTATCGCGTTGTAACAACCTAACTGTCAGACGAGTTTTAGAATCTGCTTTTATTGAGTCCAATCTACCTAATGTATTGAATCTTCACGTTGGTTTTATCAACATGTTATGTTAGATAGCTGCTGGGGCTTTGCACTGTCCACGTTCTGTCCATTCCACTTTAATGCTTTCACTTCATAATGGTTGTAGTATCACCCGAAACGTCGTGACTTTGTCTTTTTTAAAATTTTCCAATACATCTTCTTATTCAGTGTGGTATTTTTTATTGTATGGCAGAGATAACCGATGATAATTAGACTAGCATTCATTAAAGTAGACCGATGACAACGAAAAATCAAGTTTAGAATAGCAGTGGTTAGCAATGTAAGTGATGGCAGCAAACGAGGGGATCATGATAATAGGCTGTACTCGTAATTGAGAAACGCAATCCCTTGAATTTCTGCAGTTAATTAAAAAGGTAGAAAAAACAGCTTTTACTCGACGTTTCGGGTCCAGACCCTTCTTCATAGAGTATAAAACAGGCACGTATGACATGCTACTTGGACACATATATGTAAAAGCTGAATAAAAATCTGTATGGCGCGACCTGTGTTCTCCTACAAGCCAGCGAGCTCATGACGACGATTCATAGATGGACATCTGTCCTGAATCATGTGAGCTTCTATCAAACATACAGATTTTTATTCAGCTTTTACATATATGTGTCCAAGTAGCATGTCATACGCGCCTGTTTTATACTCTATGAAGAAGGGTCTGGACCCGAAACGTCGATTAAAAGCTGTTTTTTTTACCTTTTTAATTAACGGATCTGCAGAAATTCAAGGGAGTGCGTTTCTCAATTACGAGTACAGCCTGTTAGCAATGTGTTTCTCATTAATAGTCATTGCCACAAACATGCTAAGCATTGATTGACCATGTCTGATTTTTGTGATCTGTTTTTCTGTTTTTCCTTCGTAAATTCTTTGAGTATCTTTAGGTTGTTCATACTCTTAATTGTGATTGATGATGCAGTAGAGTGCATACGCAGAATTCATTTAGAATTCATTTAGTGCACGCACAATTTGATCTGATCCTCGGTGAAAGTCCAACTTTTAGATAACCGGGGCAAGTTGTAGTGCAGCAGCCAAAACGAGTTCCTGCAGGCAACGAGGCCGAAAATGAGACCATTTCGGAATGACGTGCACCCTGGCCGCTACGAGTCTGCACATCTGCCGAGTTCTATACGATTCCTCTTCTTGTCAGACAGCATCAACGAAAAAACACATGCAACTGCAATGGGAGGCAGATTGAATACTATGCTTTCTCAGATAGCGTGAAGAGTTTTAAGTCTAGAGCCATACATTTTGGTATGGAATATCATCAGCATCCTGTCATGTGAATGTGCCATCATCGTGCTTCTGATAAGTGATGTATGCGAGAATGTGGCACACATTCGTAGTAGGCATTGAGTGTACACCACTCTGAAAGTCTCATTTTCGGCCTCGTACTCTGCAGAAACCCGCTCTTGCTGCTGGACTACATACTTCCGATATTATCGTGACTCGATTTCAACTCGGATAATCATACTGGGAAATGCCACTGTCTAGCATAAATGATCTTGTCTTGCAGTTTTTTCTTCAGAGCATTGTTTGACAAGATTTGAAGAAGGCTGATTTTTTCAATGTGACCCATGCATGTGCAACAAAAACATAGGCTATAGATGATTTATATTATATGAAAACATTTCTTATACATATGTGATGCAATCCATTGACGCCATAAATCTCCTACATGATTGCTATTTATGATGCTAAACTGGGTGAATCTACTGAAATACTACTTACAAGTAGGGAAAAAGCTTAACAAGACTGATTTGTGAAAGGGAAAGCAACTTAAAATATACGCATGTGAAATATGGAAGTCTTTACTCAAAAGTAACCTATCTGAAAAACTGTATTTTGCAGTTTGAAGCAATTTCAAACATGGTTATGGCAAAGATGGACAACTTACTGATACCTAAGGAATTCAAATGATTAAGAAAATACTCGAAAGTGACTACTAAATGCCATTACATTACTGCTAACTATTTTATAAGTAGCATTTACATAGCAATTCAATTTCCAATTCTCTATTCTATGTCTTCAATAAAATGAATGATCATACATTGATTCACAGGCCTGTATTTACAAAATAATGCACTTGCACAGAAAATTAATCCGTTTTGCCAGAAGTCACAGCATATTTGCAAAAACTGGCAACTCCGATGTGGATAGGATTTGAGCATCAGACATCATTCGACAGCTCATGTTTTCAGCTTACAAATGAGCTACACTGTAAACTGTGCACCATTTGAAACAGCCAGAATGGCCGTTTTACTCATCAGAAAAGCTTCACAGAAGAGATCCGCAAATGTCTCTTGAGAATGATGAAGTCACAATTTTACGAATGATGATGTGTCAGTTAGAATTCGTTAATATCAGATAAACAGCGGATATTTTACGGATATTTGTTGTTCAGACTCCAGAAAGCAATCAAACTAATTTTAAACGGATATTTACGGTTTATAGTTTACAGTGTACCATGAATCTGTAGCCATGGCAGCGTAGGCTGGACTGAGGTCAAGTTGTAGATTCGTTTCTTTTGCGCATCGTTATCTTTCAATGAGAAAACATCCGAGCAATAACGAATCAGACCGACAAGAAAGGGTATTCCCTGAGTAGCATTTTGATGTATTGCCTGTCGACATCGTGCTCCATATCCTGGAAATCTCTTTCATTGCATGTGAATTTGTGATAAGGAGGCTTTTCCAATGACGTTTCAGTCACGCATTATCCTCGGAACTGGTTTTCTACAAAATTGAAGTCAACTTGTAATTGCTTCAAGCCATTGTAATGTGTCGATACAATCTATGGCAGATCGTTTCGCTGCACGATGTACTTACTGATGGCGACAAAAACGGCTACATGAAGAAAGGTCTAAATCTGAAATTAAAGATGAAGAAAAATGTTCAGTGCACTGTAAACTGTACAGTACGAAAGCTGGTTGATTTTGACTACGAAACTGATGTACAAAACGAGAATAACAAAATGTACGAAAGCGCTACTGTTCCTGTTCATGCACTACGAAAGCGATTGGCTTTCCTATTGGATGATGAAGATGATGACCACGACCAATAACGCTTTCGTGCATTTTGTTATTCGCGTTTTCTACATCTCTTTCGTAAGTAGCTTTGATATTGCACAGTTTACAGTGAAAAATGTTTGATTCAATGCTACTTTTGATGAGCTGGTTTAGCAGTGAAATTCCCTTACGCAAGTCGTGCATGATTGCTTCTTTATAGCATTCCACGAGTTAGACATCTTAAGTGCCCCAACCCATAGGGTGAGGGCTATTTAAATCTAACGAGTGTGAATGCTATGATGAAGGAATCGAATGCACCAGCTGCGTAAAGAACTTTACTTGCCAACGTGCTATGATCAAGGACATATTTTGATTGCCATGTATATGATTATCAAGAGTATTTGAATAAAAATTTAGCCTGATCAATCGTGAAAATATCTATTAACAGGTTTTTTCTACACTAAAGCAGGACAAGAGCAAGTAATTGGCATAGATTATGCTCCCTCCCGTGCATTGGAGTAAATATTATTTCCCGCGCGGTCAATAGTCTGCTTCACAGGTCAAATAAAGCGATAGGATATCTACAATACATGCACGAAGCCAAATAATAGTTATTTACGCAACTAGTGCAAAGATGTCCATCATAATACATGATTTTGCAAGGCTTTCTATATCCACAGGTTAATAAGTTCCACGAAGCAGGTAATTATTTTCCTGGTTGGAAATTATTAACCTGGTACAGATTTCTATGAAAAAAGTCATGCATTATAACAGATAATGAATAGATTTCTTCGGTCATTATTTGTCACAATAACCTCTAGCCTTCGTTCGGCTCTCGGTAATTATAGCAAAAATGATATTGCATAATTTGATATCACTATCTGGATCAGTTGATATCAAGGAAACATCAGCCGTTTGAGTTAGTGATATCAATTTTGATAATCGATGGAGAAAGTAGATAGTACCATAGATATAGAAGCACCATGTTACAGTGAATGCCATAGTATTGAAGGTTATCTATGGAATCAATCAATACTATTTGACCCATTTCCGCACTGATATTGCAAATTGAGATTATAGAAGACATCGAGATTAGAGATTTACATCGAACACTTCCCCAGGAGGTTGATAATATACTAAAGCATGAGAAGACCCCCTATAACTGACATAGATTACACTCTTTCCAGTGCATTGGAATAAATATTATTCCCCACGCGGTCAATAATCTGCTTTACGTAATGGATAGAGGATGGTTATGCGATTCTCTGGGATATAGAGAGGGCAATTATTTGATGAATCCCGAGGGCTTTAGTTCGAGTGATATTTCAAATAATTTCACGAGCTATGTCAGAGAATTGTATAGCCATCCTCTATCCGTTATAAAGTATGTCAGATTATTAGGACCATAGATATCCGCGATAGAATCCTTCTTTACCAAGATTTTCCCTGGGAACAAATTTTATCAGATTTAGAAGGGATTCTGAAATACGATTCTACAACTTTGTAATAATCTGGTACACTTTATAGGTCAAATAAAGTGATAGGACATCTGTAATACATGCACGAAGCCAAATAACTAATAATAGTTCATGCCTTCACATCATAGCATTCTTTTAAGGTTGTCGGGCATAAGTCGGAAATTTCCAATTTATGCCCGCCAATTTTAATGTATTTTCATTTTGAATGAAAAGATATCTCTCTCATATAGACTGCCAGGAGGAAAAATCAACTTTTCAGTCCCATGGGATGAGAAAGTTAACTTTTCTAATGAAAACTCCTATACGGAACAAATCATAGGAGTCTATAAACCAGGGTTGGCCTGTAAAAACCACCAGCTTTTGTCACAATTTTTTGGCTAAAACTGGCAAAAACTGGCTAAAACTATTTTTCCAGCATTACTGCTTAAGTTTTTGGGTACATACAATATAAGCGATCATCGTCACTCCTTACTTTATTGATGAAAGTTAGTCGTAATAAGTTCACTTTACTTTTTCATCATTCGATAAACATCTAGGCCTGTATTTTCACAATTCAAACCTGTCAGTATCGCATTTCAATCAAGAATATGTTCCAAGTATAGGTGTAAGAAGATGAATTATTATAAAAAATATCGTTATAAAGCTGTTGTGTATTCTTCTAAGCGTGCACGCATTTGTTGCTTTACAAATTTCATTCATTGTAAGATGCAACCAACATCCATGCTAGAAGGAAATCACTTGGCTCTATATAAAAGATCGAAAACAGGCATTCCATGAAGCTAGAGGGGCAAGAATATGTAGAAATCTGGCCTCGGATTTCTATGCGATTAACCTCCCTGCTGATCTCATAGAATAGTTTGTTCTCTAAATCTGCGGCAAATGTCCCATACCCATTGTGATGACACGAAGATTACTATGAAATTTATCCTGCACTCCCAGAAGGACTAGATTAAAAATATTGCCCTTCAACATTTTTCATGTCATGGTAATTTACCCTCACATATTTAGAAGATAAGGTTATGTATGTTAAATGAATTTAATACCGAAAGTAAAGTTTTGATTTGAGCTCAAAATATGGAAATTTCAAGAACTTTAAACAAGCTTGTATATCACAATAATGTCACAATTGTTTGTCGCTCTCAGGTTCTATTAACAAGATCAATTTTGCAGCTTACTGGAAATGTGCTTTTGTTGAGATTATAACTGAAGCTGTTCAGACATACACTATACCTCACTTTATCAAGATTGCTGATGCGAACTATGTTATCTATTTATTATTTGTTCTTACAAATCATGATTTCCTGCAACAGTCACAAGCATTAGTACATTTAGTATATCTCTAAAAAAGTAGAAATGCATTCTAAGTGACTGTTGCACATTGCTTGATTTGGGAAGTGAGATTTTCCGGTGCAGAGTCTTTTCGATAGAGTGTTCTCTCTGCGTTCATGAGACCTGGGAGTATTAAAATATACTCTGCATTCTTGCTGAACACTCAACACAGAAGATACAGTGGGATTACTGAAGCTCGTCCACATGAAGAAAGTGGTTTCCTTAATTTAATTCTATTTATAAACCAGTTTTATTCATATGTTTATTTTTATCTTTTTCATTCATTTGGTGATAATTCTGGGAGTATCTAACAACTTCTCTTACATAAACCAAAGAGCCAAAATGGTGCTGAAGTCTGCATTTGTTATTAATTCACAAGAAAAGGGCAGAGCAAACGTAAACAAAGACAACACTGTATGTCACTCGTGATAAAAACATATCATGTGGTTCTATCACAGAATGGATGTCAAAAGTCAAAAGTTGTTTATTTCCAAAAACATTGGAAAACAATATTACAATTTTGAGGTATATACTCGTATATTGGTTGAATATATTCCAATACAGCGTGCGGTCAGTGCTGTAGAAAAAAATCAAGCAGATCAGGAAGGAGAGGAATCAATAATTGAGCATTTATTTAGATTTCAGATTCTTTGTGGTGAATTCTTTCTTTTATGACCATGCGTAACTCGTTGGCTTTTTTTAGAAATCTTGCGATGGATTTTAAATGCTTTGGAGTCAAGGTATTCATTAATTTATGAAATTTAACTATCGTGTTGCAGTAACATAACAATGGTGCAATTTGTTGCCGCATATTTTGATACAATGGACATTCTATCATAAAGTGATATAGAGTCTCCACTTTTGATTCATTGCAAAGTTCACAAAGACGTTCTTCATATCGCAATCTGTTTCTGTAACTGCCTGTTACAAAATCTAATTTATGATTTTTTGTCCTGAATTTTAGTAACATATTTATATCATTGCAATCGATTTCAAAATTCAGATATGATTTCAAGGTTTCCTCAAACTGGCATAGTTCTAAATACGTCAGACCAGAATGGCTCTCTTTTGCTGTAGATATCCATTTTTCCCTGTTATACTGACATATTCGGTCTTTTGTAATTCTCAAGTATGCTTTTTTATCAGCCGTTAGCTGTTCATCCCATAGCTTTGACAGGTTTAGTTTTGTAAGCAATCTGTTTATTCTCCAACACCATGTGTATCTACTCTCATTTCCATTTGATATCATGTTGAGATATATAGCATTATATACCTGTTTAATTAAGCTATTTCCATCCTTTGTAATTAATCTTATCCAAAGACAGATTGCAGCTTTATAGAAATGAATATCCATGGGACGTATTCCAAATTCACCGATTAAACAATAATTTGGTGTAGTTGGCTTTAAGTGATAGTATCATTTATAAAACTGGTACTGAATTTGATCCAAATTCATGTGTTGGAAGATATGTTGTTATGTCATGTTTTGGAAGGTAAGAGTTGCAATCTGCAAACCCGCATGATTCGTAATACTCAAACCCCAACTGCTGTCGATCATTTCATGAAGAAATAGACTGATTTTTCGGAATTTTAGTTTTAGCCGGTTTTTACCAGTTTTTGCCAGTTTCTGCCGGTTTTTACCTGGTTTTTACCACTTAGTGGCAAAAACCAGTTTTAGCCGGCAAAAAGTCAACCCTGCTATAAAGAAGCTATGATTAGCTAGAGACTACCAAGATATCGATAAAATCCCTTGATTTGCTCATTCATAGATTTCGCGATGCAACCATCAATTTTTTGATGAACAATAGACATCTGTTAATCACAAAATGAAAAGCTACATTCTTTCGAGAAGAAATAAACGTTTCCTCCCATAGCTATTTGTCCATCCCTCGCTGTGCTCGGGCTGTGCAACATAGCTGCGGGAGGAAAAGTTGATATTTCTTCTCTCAAGAAAATAGCTTTTTCAATGGAGCCACAGCTTCCAATTTATGCCTTCCATTTTCATATATCTATTTCAAGCAAGATTATTTCAATGCTATTACTCGTTCAGTGACATCTATGGACCACGTCACAAGTGTTTTTTAATCCGTGATAGTTCAGGCGTAGACTTCTAAATTTCCCTGGACAGATATAGTCCGGCAGCCAGAACGAGTTTCTGCAGGGAACGAGGCCGAAAGTGAGACTTTCGCAGAATGATGTAGTCCCTATGCCTATTTCGAATCGGCACGTCTGCCGATTTCTAGTGAGTTCCTCTTCTTGTCAGGCGTGATCAAAGAAATACACATGTAAATCCAATGGGACGCAGATTGAAGTTTTTGGCCCAAATCAATTTTTGTATGTTTTCTCTGATTAAACGAAACGCACTAAGCCCAGGGTCATAATTTTTGACATGGAATGTCTTCAGGTCATTTCCTTTCATCTTCATGCACCCCTGTCTGTAAAGCTAAACACATTTAGATTTTGCGAGCCTCTTAATGTGGGCAAACATAAACATTTTGAGCAACTTTATCCACATTCAACCACATTCTCACATACATTATCGACTAGAAGCATGATAGCAGCACATGCACATCATATGAAATGACCTGAAGACATTCCATGTCAAAAATTATGACTCTAGGCTTAATACTTTCCAGTTGATAAGCGAAAACATAGAAAATTTCATTTTAGCCAAAAACTGCAATCTGCGTCCCATTGGATTTACATGTGTATTTCTCTGATCCTGTCTGAGAAGAAGAGGAACTCACTAGAAATCGGCAGACGTACCGATTCGTAGTAGGCATAGGGTGTACATCACTCTGTGAAAGTCTCACTTTCGGCCTCGTTCTCTGCAGAAACTCGCTCTAGTTGCCGGACTAATAGGTTGAAATCGGAATCTTAAATGATCAGTCAGCAATCCTAAATTAGATAACCTTACAAATAGACTGTCATTGACTGTCAAAAAAATAGCACAATGCAAGTTATGCACAGTATGTGTGTATACACATATATTTATGACCATTAATAGTTAGGACGAACGGGCCTACACCTCCGCGTTATTTGCTAATTTTACAAATTTTCTCACAACGTTCTCAGAACTGATGCATTTGAGATTTCATGAACAAATTTCTTGCACATGCTATTGAAAAAATTTCATTGAAACTGCGGAAACCTGAATGTCCGTGTGCACACCGAGATTTCACGTGGAAGTAATCGGAAAAGTCATCAAGAGCGGTGACATTTATCGATATTATGAGCACTTTCCTTTCATTTTTTAAAACAGGCGACTATTTTCTTGGAACGCTATTCAGCTTGATCTCATAGAATACACTGAACCAAAGTTGAGGCACTGATTCTTTTGGTAGAAAAAATTCCCATGATTAATTCTATTCAAAGGTTTTGCGGCTTCAGGGAAATGATCGATGTCGAGCATTGCTGGCTCACTATTTGTGACAGTGCATTCACGATAAAAATTACATTTTTACATTTCAAGAGTGAAGGGCAACAAGTATCACTGACATCATTTCAATTATAAGAATTCATATTGGCATCAGTCATAGCACACAAACACTCTGATCATCTGTGGCTGATTGTATGATATTTTGTCATCAACATTTCTAAGACTGAATCCGGAAAACTTCAATAAAGAAATTGTTTTGTCTCTCTCTGAAAGGTGACTCATAAAATAATTTGGTCACTCGTTTGACGTATCCAGCCACTTCTCAAGCAAATCCGATAGTACTTTCCCCAGTAGTTATCAATGGCCTCAGATGAGTCTCCATCACAAGTCGGATCGCTCCACATCTGTTTAGACCTTCTCAAAAGTAACCATGTCAGGGTAGGAATGCTTTTTGCGTCCATTATCATTGTTTTCATGAAAGAAAATGCAAAGAAGGATCCCCGTATAGTTCGATTGATTCCTTTTCTGTTCCCTTTGATTTCAGGACATTCATAGTGTGGGAATCGGCGGCTTCTCTTTTCCTCTCGAAACTGTCCTTTACCATGGTCAATGATCTCGCGTTAATCTCCCGTCCGTTGAGTTCGGTTTCACCAGCAACTTCTTCAGCCTTTCCCAAAACTAAAATAATAGATTCCGATCTCGAATTTATATCACCACTGACTGATCATCCAGAGATTTTGCAAAAATCATCAGATTGAAAACTTTGGAAAACTTGTGATAGATGATATTTACTTGCTGGAATGGATTTCTTTGTGATAAATGCGAACATTCGCAGATTTTTCGACAGTCTTATGCGATGATACTGAAGGGGAGATTTCAACTTACATGTATATCACCATATACTTGCATATCCGCTGTCTGAAATTTATTCCTTGTCGTTGTCAACTGGGCTTGTTCCTGATAAATGGAAAATTGCAAAAGTTTCACCTGTTCCTAAAACATTGCGTCCATCTGTCCATGATCTACGACCCATATCCGTTCTTCCTGTTCTTATGAAGATTCAAGAGCAAATGCTAATCCGTTTTTTCAAAGATAAATTCATTTTAATGTATGGTGAATTTCAGTTTGGCTTCAGACCAAAATCATCTACTTGCATGGCGAACATTGCTAGCCATGACTTTGTCACTAAGCATTTGGACGGTGAAAATTCCCATGGTGTATTTATGATCTCCTTTGACCTTACTCGTGCCTTTGACAAGCTGCCTCATCACGTCATTGTCAAGACTATTGTGAATTCAAACTTGCTTCAATTGATTATCAAATGGGTCACCAACTATTTAACCGATCGATACCAATTCACAGAAGTAAGAGGTACTAAAAGCTCTCTTACTAAAGTTTCCTCTGGAGTGCCCCCAAGGCTCAGTTATTGGGCCTTACTTATTTGCAACGTGCATGGGGTCATTGAAGCCTGTGTGTGATCAATCCTTCATGTTGAAATTCGCGGATGATGTCTTTACATGTATTCTCAGATCCTTCACCAAACATAGTGACGTCAAAATTGAAGTTGAAGCTGAAATAAGAAACATGCTTGAATGGTGTTCTAAAGTGGGACTGACACTCAATCTGGATAAAATGAAATATATGACTTTCCCTAAAGCAAATATTACTGTTGATTACATGCCATCATTTGCCTCCAGTGCAATGGAAGTGTTAGGTGCAATTTACACTCCTGATCTCAAATG
Source organism: Prostheceraeus crozeri (assembly GCA_907163375.1). NCBI lineage: Eukaryota > Metazoa > Platyhelminthes > Polycladida > Euryleptidae > Prostheceraeus > Prostheceraeus crozeri. The sequence continues at coordinate 53,928 of CAJQUW010010464.1, forward strand.
GGATGCTTTTGTAAATAGTCTGTGCTCCAAGGCAAGTAAAAACATTCATGTCATTCGCTCTTTGTGTTCATTCCTACCAAAGCAGAATCTCACTGATATATACAATGCTTGCGTGAGAAATGTTATCGAGTACTGCGGTCCTTTGTTAGTGTCACTGAATAAGAAAAATGCAGCGAAATTCGATGCCATTCAAAGACGCTGTCATCGTATTGTTTGTGGCAAAAGCTGCAATTGTGAATTGTTCCCATCTCTCACCGAACGCCGACCGAATATCTCAAAGTTTAAAGCTATTTAATGCATAGAGGCTTGGTGACTACATCTTGCAGTATATGTCTTCCGATTTTTCTTCAGTTGCTGGTCGTTTAATTGTTCCTTTTTCTCGATCAGAACGCAGAATGTCATTTTTTATTATTGCGTGCATTTTGATTTTGAATAACCTTCGTACGAAGCCAGTAGTAGACATTCATAAATCAATTATGTATTTTGGATTCTCTGCTCAGATCCACTTAATTCGCAAGATTTGTTGCTGTGTATCCGCACATGTAAATTTTTCTGTCAAAAATTGTGCTTTAACTTACTTCTCACTGTGCGTACTTAACTGCATGTCTGTACCTTCTAATGACTGAATGATTTCTATTCAATGAAATAAAACACATCACTACTACTATCATCACTACTCCGATTACATCAACGATTAGGATCAACTTCATGTGATGCAGAAGTCACTGTTAACTCTGCACCTCGACAAGCTGCTCCTCCAACTTTTTCAGTCTCTACTCCCGCTCCATACAGCTCAATCGCCGGTGCTGAGACTCCTTCTCCAGACTCCACTCTTGCCACTCCTCTAGCTGCTCCTATCTGTGTTTCCGCTGTGTCAGTTTCGGCTCCCGGCACTGTGACTCCTTCGTCAGACTCCACTCTTGCCACTCCTCCAGCTGCTCCTGTCTGTGTTTCCGCTGTGTCAGTTTTGGCTTCCCGTACTGAGACTCCTTCGTCAGACTCCGCTCTTGCCGCTCCCACAACTACTTCAGCCCCTGTTTCAGCTGTTACTTCCGACGCTGCTGGTGCTGTTATTTCTGCAGATGTCTCCGCTCCAACCGTGCCTTCGGCTGCTCCAACCCCTCCTTTGGGTGCACCTATTCCAACATGCATCATTTTTGGTGACTCAAATCTGGATGACTTCAATGACAGCCGGTGTCGCTTAATGACACTCACAAACGGTCGCCTATCGGCCATTCGCTCTTTGATACGCGGCTCTCCAGCTGATCAGGGCATCACCAGAATTTTCCTTTGCTTGAGTCTCCTCGACCGGTCCAACCGCTTTATCACGAACTTCACATGTTGCAAAAGTGTTCTGGCTCGCTGCCATCTGCTGTATCCGTCTGCTACGCTCTTCGTTCTTTTGCCAGGTTTCCCTGATTGGCTCTCTTATCCTGAACGCTCTGCAGCGCAAGAGTTAGCATCCAATTTACGGGCGAAACATCCTTCCCAATCTATTATCCTCACAGCCCCATCACCATTTATTTCCTCTGGAAATGTTTGGGATTACTCGACAAGGGCCAGAGTTTACAGCAAGATTACAGCGCATTTAAACTGACTTACGGGAGACTTACGTCCCAAATGTTAAGCGCTCTCCACAATTTATCATCTACTCTACCAACTTCCTTTCCGCTTTTGCAACTGATGTCACATCCCCCAGCATTTATTCCTCAGCCGGAAAGATGTCAGCACTCAATGCTCTTTGGCTATGTTGTCGATTTCGTTCGGAAATTACAATGGAACATAGTCCTCCGTGATCGTCCCTCTTCAAATTCATGCCGCTTTGGCCGGCAAAGATCAACGGCTTGGGCCCCTCGTGGTTTGATACCTGCTCATTATCAAACTTTATCTTCTCAGATTTTGTCTGCAGCACGTTCGATACTTTTCCAAGTGCACGAGTGCTTCCATGGATGCAATTTATCTGCTTCAGAGCGACTTTGTTTAAATCAGTTACGTAATAATTCAGACATTGTCGTCCGTCCCACTGACAAAGGTGACTGCTGGGTGATTATGGACAGCATAGCCTACAATGGTGAATGTCGCAATCAGCTGAGCAACGACGATTTTTACAGGCCGCTAGATCATCTCATTTCATACGACGATCAGGAATTTCACAGCATTTTGAATCGTCTCCACACCTCCGGTTTCATCAATCGAAAGGAGCTCAACTTCCTTACTCCACCCATGAATCCAAAGGAGCGACGTTTTAATCTGCTGCCAAAGCTTCACAAGAGTGACTGGCCTTCCCCGAACATGCCACCAGGTAGACCTATCATAGCGGATGTCAGTACAAATACCAGCAACATCGCCAGGTATATTGAATATTATTTATTTCCATTGGCAAGTCGGCTCCCAAGTTTCATCTCAGACTCGCAACATTTTATAGCTATCCTGAGACGGCACGTTCTCCATGCAGACTCATTACTGTGTACATTCGATGTGAAATCTCTCTATACAAATATACCCATTAATGAAGGGCTTTCGCGCGTTTCGAATGCATTCATCCGCCATCCTGATGCACGACGCCCTGATAGTGAAATTCTGAGACTCCTACGTCTTTGCTTAACCGGAAATGATTTTCTCTGTGACTCTCAACGTTGGTTGCAAACTTCAGGAGTTGCAATGGGCAAATCTTTCGGTGGATCTTTCGCCAATCTTTACTTAGGCCAATGGGAATCCGTTGCCCTATCATCCTCGCCTTTGCAACCAGACCTCTGGGTTCGGTACATAGACATTTTCATGATTTGGCGCCATGGTCTTGATTCTCTGCGAGAGTTCTTAAGTTTCTTGAACACAGAAGACCACAATATCCAGCTCCTTCTGAATCACAATCAGACTTCGATTCATTTCCTCGATCTCCTAATTTACAAGCCTTCGGCAGACAGTCGGCGACTTCAACATCGGGTGGCTTTTAAGCAGACAGCATGCCATCGCATCCTACCACGCGAATCACACCATCCTCCCCATGTTCACGCGGGTGTGATTTATTCGCAGCTTCTTCGATGGAGTGTCATCTCATCCACCAGAGAGGATTTCGAGAACACGTATCACGAAGTTACACGCAAATGGAGATCTACTGGTGTTTCCAGATCGCTAATACGAAATACGAAGAAGAGGGTCTTCACTCTCACGGGTCTAGCCATCGACTGGCGCCCTGGTTTCAGGAAATGTGATGGTCCGAGATGCTCCACATGTCCATTCGCCTTTGAGACATCAGTATACGGGACAATCAGCAGCTCACGCCTTTTCCCTATCCGCTATAATTTGACCTGTGCATCAACCCACACCATTTACCTTATTGAATGCCGCCGGTGTCGAATTCGCTATGTTGGGCAATCCTCTTGTCCTATCAGACAACGGATAGCGCAGCATCTCCGTGCCATCAGATCAAGTGACAACTCATCACCATTAGTCCCGCACTTTTCTGAGATCCACACAATTAATGACTTATCTTTCTTTGCTTTTGATCGCTGTTTCCTCGACTCAAACAGACTGCAGAAAGAATCAAAGTGGATCAGAGTGTTAGGGGCATCTACACCTCAAGGGTTGAACAGAACAACTTCTGCCCCGATTAAAACAGTCAATCTGGTGACCTTTCCTGGAGAATGTACAGATCGTCTTAACTCTTTTATCAGGGATATTTGTCGACGTACTGCAGATATCCGTGTACACATGTCTTACAGGGCGGATCGCAATATGTACAGTGTTTTACGATAGCCTACTAACTTCTTACTTAGTACTTATCTCTTTGATTTCTTTTAAATCTTTTTATCATTGATTTCACCGTTTTCACATCATGTAAACTAGCTGAACGACATTGTTCTTTGAAATACACGCACGTTTTGCGTTCTATCGTTAGACGATATCTATGCTTCAGGCATCGTCTGTACAACTACTGATCGATATTTGTGTTTGATCACTAATGCATGTATACACCTACTGTCATTCACCACTGACGAAGGCCTATAACGGCTGAAATATTTGGTGTCTCCGAACTTGTGACTTTTGATTTTCGGGACGGAATTGGGGCAGCGACAGAGCGCGAGACATGCGTCGACATTTCAGTCGACGCATTTTCTCTCGAACTACTACCATAACCATATTTAATCCATGATCGTTTTGAGACATCACAAACCCAGATACAATGGTTTCTTTGAAGATTCATTCTTGAAGATATCACAAGAAGATATTTGATCTCTCTCGATACAACTTGTTTCCATAGCTAGGACATGTACTTGAAAACGTACTTGAAGCTTTTTCTCCTCATCGCCCACTTTTATGTCAAATTTAATAATCGCCTCTCACTGATCATATTTTACATAGCAGTGCGTTTGATGGAAAATACGTAATTCGTGCACCATTGATTTTCTGAATTTTCATTTTGACCAGGTGTAACTCAATAATGAGCACAGAAATCAGTTTTAATAAAACTGACATACACATGACATATAGGCCTGCATTTCTTGATAAATGCTTGGTGAATAACCTTTAAAAACATGCATTCGAATACTCACCATTGTTTTAACTGTCACAAGTCGAGGACATGGCATTCATACTAGATCTTTGTTCAGTACAAAATGTAGTTTTAGATTGTCTCTATTGTTATTTTCTAATATAATAGAAATTGAAATATATATATTTGAATGAATAAATAAAATTTTTTAAAAAATTTAAATTATAAATAATATATTTGACTTTCTGACCTAGTTATCCATGCTTATTATCTATGATTAATATAAGATATCTAAGGGACGTTCAACTCCCATATCATGTACTGGACTGGAGGCCAGTGACTTTGGTAGACTTGATTAATGACGGTAGTGTGTATCTGGATAAAACCATGGAAAGGTGGCAAACAATTAATTTCATTATTGTAAAATCAGAATCCAGCTGAATTTACTGGTGCACATACTAATTGATGCGCCCGGCCCAGTCTTGAAGAGAAATTGTCGAAAGAATCTGTGCAGTGTACATGTACATTGTACATTGTACACATACAAGCATCGATGGTCAATTTCAAATAAATTGTGACTTTCTATATTCATTGATTTTCCCATTGCCTTATCTAAAACCTCCTCCTATATATACTGGTGGACTTTATTCGAGAATTCAAGAGCAATGAAGCGATATACATGTAGCATGTGTGATTCATCTAGGCCTTGAATTACCCAGCTTTCATTAAACGAAAATTGATGGCTATATTTATCACAGTGATGCGCGAATGTTTTCTTATTCACCGACGAAATTTTTACGGATTTCGTCATCAACTTAAATCCTTATCAATGCTGTTCCTGAATTGCCCAATATGGTAGGACCTTAAAATCGTGGAGAGTCATCAATCACCACCGCTTGGTTTGCTTTTTATTCAATATGATCTTCGCAATGAACCACTGACATCACAATCACATCCTATTTGTTCGTCGGAGTTTTGAATATAACTTGAAGGTCTCACAGGTGATGCTCTATAATCACGAGATAATAATAAGAGACTAATAAGAGACTAAATAAGAGTCTAATAAGAGATAAAAATATATTGACAACGGCAACCACTCATTATGAGGAAGCACACTTGCCAAGACAGCACTTTTCTACCAAAATCTTGATAAAGGATCTTCCGAAGGAATGGAAATTCAAACGACTCTTCCTTAACTTTTAGCATTTTCATTAGTTATACCAATGTAATCATCAATTTTTGACGTTTCAATTTGTTTTGTGTTCGTTTCTGATAACTTCATCGGTAGATTTTCTTTAGATTTTAATCATGTCTTTTACTTGTATAGCAATGAATCAGGCATGGAAATATTGCTGCAATGATTGTAGTAGCAAGTAAAATCATCACAGATCAGTTATCATTTTGTCCATGACTCCTTTGAGTAAAGAAAATGTATAATCAAAACTTTTCCAGAAAGTGTTTTCCAAAAAAAACACTGCTGAATCGATTTTCGCAAGCAAATCATTTTGTAAAAAGCCTGCTAATTGCACAAAAAATAGACATGTATAAAATGTACAGAATCCACACTAATAGCCATTTATGCTATAGTGATATAACTACGACATCTGTACTACCACAGAAAATGTAGCACGAGGCGAAGCCGAGTGCTACATCTTTCTATGGTAGTACAGATGGAGTAGTTATATCACTATTATCAAACGATCAAGAAATGTCAATGAACTCTATGGACCAGTGACGATATAGACAATCTGCTAAGAACACAAACGTGGTTGGCTTTCCATGGCATCCAAAGTCCTAGTAGATAGCCTATCCAATATTGATGTCATGCATTTCCATAGAAATTAACAATACCATAGAAAGTACTATTATCTACTTCTATGTGCATTTCCTTCATTTGAATTTCAAGTGAACCGATATTTAACTGGCATTTGCATGAGGTCTAGCCTTATTATCTATACCCAAGATATCATCTAAGCTTACTTGCAATTTGGGTGCATTGTAGGGTAAAAAAATGTAGCACGGTAGCCCATTGGATTACATGTATTTTGATTCATAGAAATTCCGTTCTACATTAGAAAATGTAGAACGCATAGTTCAACATAGTGGAGATAGGAAGGGAGTTTGATAATACATGCTGTAGGTGAGCAATTTCAATCACTGGCAGTTGATATTGCAGCTTTTATTGACAGTTGCTCATTCTTGCGGAAGTTTTTTATTTCTTTAATATCATCTTGACTGGGTCCAGAATCTTCTTTCAGCAGATTCCCTGTATGAATGCGCGTATTAGAGGTACTGGATAATTGTTTACAACTTGTTTCACGGTTTTATCCAGATGTGCAAAAACTACCGCCATTAATCAAATCTACCAAAGTCACTGGCCTCCAGTCCAGTACATGGCATGGGAGTTGAACGTCCCTTAGATATCATGTATTTATCATAGATGTCCTTGTTAATACTTAGATTACTACTTAGTTACATAGTCATCCCCAAATGTCTTTCTTCTATTATCTATTTCCTTTCTTTCAATTCACTTGTGCTGTGGGGTGAAACTTTGGTGCATAGGCATGTCCTTTTCCCCCCATACATTCATTAAAAAAATTAACCAAACAAATCACAATTGCACGCTTTCTGTGCAATCTTAGTGACCCTTAGAGAGCCATCTTACTTCAGTATGAAGAAGGAGACGTTCGAATGCTTCACCATTTTCTTGACACATCTTGCGAAATAGTCTGGTATTGAGAGCATGTCGTTTGACTTGATTCACACAGTTGATAGCAATTTTCAGTGTGTAGTGGAGTTCTGGGCTTAATTCCTTGGCAACCAAGTGCTGTCCGTGTATAACGCAATGAATAGTTATCACGTCTGGTATTTCCAGGCTTGCCGTTGGGATGAATTTCCAGCCCAATCCCAATGAGAATTTCCATTGGGATCCCAATAGATCCCAATCCCAATAGAAATCCAAATAGGCTGCTTTAGAGATAGGTAATTTCCAAATAATTGAAAATAAAGAAGTCACTCCCTTCTATTTGCGACTTTTTATTCCAATAAGTTAAAAAGAAGCACCCGACGCGCTTCGTCCGAAGACAGTCTCAAGGGTGGCGTACAAATGTAGAAGGATCCTTAAATACTGATTAGGCATAGTTGTGACAACTCACTAAACTTGTTCATGACGTCTATTAAGTTTTGGCATTTTCATCGCTATGAAGCGTGCTTCAGCCATTCTACAGTCCGTTTCATAAAAAGTAGATCATCCTAAAATTTGACTAAATAAAACATAAGTATGATACAGAAAGCATTTTCATGTTATTTCATGTCCCTAATATATTTAAATGTCCTTATATAATCTGATAAGCTATGATACAGTAACGATTCTTAAGAAGCTACTATTTTGTGGCCCTACCCTTATTGTCAATGACATTACCAATTCGTCTAGGCATTGATTCGATGATATCGTTGATTTTTGACTGATCTAACTTTCTCCACTCTCTTTTTAACAGTGACGTAAGTTGTGATACGCCATCTGTAGGTAGCAGTGAGCGACGAACGTTACGTTTTAGAATACTCCATACATTTTCTATGGGATTCAGATCAGGAGAACGAGCTGGCCAAGATAATGTCCTAAGCCCTAATTGAGACTTCCATAAGTTGACTCTACTACTCCTGTGACACGTAGCATTATCATCCATAAATAACCAAGTCGATGGATCACCAAGTTGATCTGTTCATTCGTAAAACATTCACATAGCGTTCAGAATTCATGGTTCCTTGCTGTATGTGAAGTTCAGAGCGGCCATTGGTCCAGTAGTTCTAGCAAGGCTGACACTTTGCCTTTTGTGAATGCGATCTCGTTATTGTTCATTTGTGCTTTGTATTGTTTTCAACCGTGAAGAGATAGATTTCTAGCTTAAAGAAATCAGGAGTGCTGCCAATACCACCGCAACGAAGTCAGGAAGCTATGGAACATGAAGTCCAGTTAATCACATGTAGCAGTTACATTATTGTTAATGAATAATGGTGCTATACTGGCTCTGATTGACCGATTTTCATTATTTTTGTTTTGCTTGATAGCTTTTGGCTTGTAGAACAACATATTACATAACAAAGGAAACAAATGTTATTTTATAAGAGTGAAGTATGATTTTGTGTAACATTGCTAAATGAAGATCAAATTATCTACTACTTTTTTATCTATAACAGGAAAACAACTCAATATTCATGCTTGAAATTTCCAACAATGATATTAGTAAGCACAACTGACACATCTTCCAAATTTCAGAGAAATTCGTTCAAGTTTGGCGGAGTTAGACAAAGTTGAAGTTAAGGCGATGTTTAAGGGTGATCCATTTTTTATGAAACAATCTGTAGTTGTAATCGCATTAAATTGTTGAATAAGGATCTCACAACGTTACTAAAGTCAGTTATTTCCATCTCTCTATCAGCATGAAATTTTAGATGATGCTCGCTCAAAGCACTTTTAGAATCTCTGTTGCGAATACTACGTTCGTGTTCTTGTAGCGCAACTTGAAAGGTCGACAACTTTGTCCAACAAAGAGGTCATTGCACCAAAAGCAATTAAAACAATAAACTAGATATCTGCTGTTGCAGTTGTATTTAGGACCAATGGCGCTACACACATTACAATTGCATTCTTCTTTGGGTTTGCTTTTATTAATTGAAACAATTTTTCTCCCTGGTTTAGTTGAAAACGTTACCGGAATGTCATATTTAACTTTCAACATATTTAATTTTCTTAAATGGCAATCACTAACGAAATCGAGTGATAAGAGGACGTTGTCTGTTTTGGTAGATGGCATTTTATTGTATTTATTTTTACTCGTTTCAACACATTTATAATTAAACCTAAATCCGTTGCTGTTTATTCGATCACTCATAGTGCTCATAGAGTCATAAGCCATGTCTGCATCAGAACTGCGATCATTAATGTATTTTATACTATTTTTGAGAAAATTATTTTTTACTTTATTTGGAAGCCAACTATCTCTATGTAGAGTTATGCCTGAATGACATGTCTTACTAAACCATTTGTATTTAAGGTTGCCATTCACTGATATGCTTAGGTCTAGAAAGTTAATATAATTATCCCTAGGGACTTCTATAGTGAATTGAATGTTCTTGTCAATCGAGTTAAACACTTCAATTATGTTAGAAAATATTTTCACATCCTTGTAAAACGGACCCATGATGATATCATCAATGAACCGCTTGTAGCATACATGGTTAATATTGAATTTTTGGTTAAGAATTTTTAGTGCTCTTTCTTCTATAGCATTCATATATATAACTGCAAAAGGTGCCGAGAAGTGTGCACCCATTGGGCACCCTTTAATTTGTTGGTACGTCTTATGATTATAATTTATCTCATAATTGTATGAAATAAACTTAAGAAAATCTACAAGGTCTTGAACCGAGAAACCAAGGTTATCTATTTTTGACCAAAATTTAGTATCAAATGACTTTACAACATCTATGGCGTCAGCAATCGGAATGCTAGGGTAAAGATTTTGAACGTCTAATGAAATGAAAATTTGGTTTTCATGTTTTCCTGCTTTAGAGCTAAAAACGTACGCAATTTGACCCCAAGCTGCATCGGGCTTACCACTTAGGCCTGCCAAATGTGATACCTTTTGAATTGACGAAGTCCACGGCCGTAGGCCTAGGACTAGACTGGCCTTGATAGTGGTAGGGGATTTAATTGATTTTAAACAATAATGTAGAATAGGCGTACTGCATGGCTATATTTTGCACCGAGACTGCCTTCGCCCAAGAGCTTATAGGGGTCTACGTATATAGCTAATATGTATGTATGAACTACAAACACACTTGGTATTAATTAAGCCTTTATCGGAAATGCGGTGTAAATAAACAGCTCGCTACACGGGTGCACACGTACAGTAAGCAACAGGCAGTAGACAGTGTCATATGCGGTTAAATAGGCTTGAATAGCTCACAATGTATAGCTTAATTACAGAAGCGAATAAGCGCATGGCAACGTACAGGCGAATTGTATAAGCCTATACATGCTATTACATAGCTGCTACATTTTTAAGCAGCACTAATTTTAGCAACTATAAGGAAGTTAAAGCCATAGAGTAGGGTTAAAGCTTAAAATTTGTGTAGATCACACCAAGAGCTCTCAATGCTCAAATTCTAGAGAGGTAAGGTCAGACTGGAGACACAGAAAAATGAACTGCTCTGTACAACCCGAAAACATTTGTAACGTACTGACTAATGTCAATGATTACATGCATATTTTGTTGGGAGAGGGCTTATTGAGATCTATTGGGATTTATTGGGATTGGGGTGGATTTTTGGTAGCCCAATTCCAACCCAATCCTAATAGCTATTGGGATCCCAATTGGAATCCAAATCCCAACGGCAAGCCTGGGTATTTCTCTTTTCAAAAAGGCCCTTGGTGTCTTCCAATCATCATCCGTAGCACATTGAATGATGCTTTTAGTGGAATGCTGTTCTCTTCGTCCTATGTCTTAACTGCATTGAATACCGTAGGGGAGGATGGGGCACATTGAACCACCAGCCTTATCTCCGAAAACTATAGCGGAAACTTTTTGCTTTAAGACATTTTTAATTTTCATATTTTCATTTTCATATCGATACAATAGTCTTATATTGTGCTACTTTTCAGTCCAGGTGTTATGTAATAGATATACGATATCATTCTTCAAATTCCCGAGGAAAAAATAGCAATCTGCCCGAGCGTAGCGAGGGCAGATTCTTTATTCCGAGGGCTTTTGAAGAATGATATCGTATATCTGTTATATACCATGATAGTGGAATCTAATAATCTTCCTCGGGAAGTTTATTTTGCAGCATAGTGGTTGAGAGTGATCTCGTGCTTCGTCATATCTATGATGTGTACATGTACATGTCATATCTATGATGTCCACACTAAACTTATATTTTGAAATCTCAGGGAAGTTTATTTAAAATTAGAAAACAGAGATCTATGGAGTAACTTCTGCAGTAATTTCAGAAATTGCATCGTCTGATTCATTCATTCACCGATTCAATATGGCAGAAATTGATTTAGACTTTGATGAACTTGCAAGTTTAATGGATGATTACAAGCAACCAACAACATCTCGATTTGAAAGAAGTATGAACGAAGAAGAACTAAAGAAAAGAATAGACAGCGCAAGACCCAAGAATTCAAAGAAGAAGGCCAACTGGGCACAAAGATGTTCAAAGAATGGCTTGCGGAAAGGCAAAGAAATGGGATAGTCAGAGGTGATCATGTTTTCAAAGCATTTGAAGAAATGAGCAAGTCGGAACTGGATTCCCAACTGAATTATTTCATTTTTGAAGTAAGAAAGAAGAATGGGGGTAGATATCCAGCAAAGACCTTAAGAGAAATATTTCAGGGTCTAGGATATTATCTAAAGGATATTCTCGGAAAAGGATGGAGATTATTCAATGATGAAGAATTTGAATCTGCAAGGATGGCTTTGGGCGCAGCCATGAAAGAAGCAAATTACCTTCAAGTTCCTTGTGAAGGACCCGGTCCCTCAAATCCGGTGTCCAAAAATCAAGAAGATGGGTTATGGAACAAAGGCATTTTGGGTGACAGTGATCCGCAGACTTTGTTAAGAACCATATTCTTTTGCTGCGGAAAGTTCTTTGGATTGCGAGGAGGAAGAGAGCATTGAGAGCTCAAATTTGGGACACAAATTCAATCAACGATGACTGAAACAGGTGAAGCATTAGTGTACACCAACATGCATTCCAAAAATTACACTGGTGGCTTAAAACAGTGTCGTCTAAAGCCAAAAACCATAAAAGCCTTCACAAACCAGGATAATCCGGAGCGCTGCTTTGTCAGGATTTACAAACTCTATGCCAGCAAGCGTCCGTCGAGCGGGAAAGTTTCAGCCTTTTATCTAAAAGCTAGAACGAATTTCACTGACGATTCATGGTTTGAGGATACAGTGATAGGACACAATAAGTTGGATACTTTGATGAAAGAGATCGCATCAATTGGACAATTGAAAGGAAATTACACCAACCATTCACTCAAGAAAACAACAGGACAATTTCTCAAGGGTATGACCGAGGTTCAGAGAAAAGCTCATACAGGGAACAGATCGCAGGCGCAATCAATTTATGAGGAAGTCGATGATGAAGACTTCCAGTTGACATCTTCAGTTTTATATGGTGCTAGACCGAAGCTTCCATCGATTCAACTGCATGTATGTCAAACAATTCAACCAACATGAATGCAACAAGAATAGTCATGAACAATGAAACATGGCAGCTACAAATACCCGCAAGGAAGCAAATGAAGATGGATGTGAACGCTGAGACAAACCACATTTCATTCCATTTCTTTTGACTTCATATTCATATAGGCCTACTTACCGCTTTATCGTTCCTTGTAACGTACTGTATGTAGAGATGTGATGTTTTGACTCTACATGTACATGTGAATTACTAATTAACTTGAATGAATGTAATTCATGGTTCAATTACAGATATCGCTAAACCAAACGTAGGGATATTCTCTGAAAATAACTCCCGGGTTATTGAGGGGATGTCTGTGTACATCATGGTATATATATCTGGGATTCCATGAATCGGCCATGGACTCCTAGATATAGGCCTAGAACACCTAGACTGTCAGTCAAAATGCAAGGTGTACATCAGGGGGCAAATCTCTTACAAAGTTATAAAACAATTAGAAATTTTTTAATAATTGACAAGTGCTTGATAAGCAAAATTTACATTTTCGGAAAGTAATGTCAACTATTCTGTATCATGAATATATTTCCTCACATAATGCTGCATATTTGTTAAATGATTGAGGATGATAACGTGGGCATTCTAGATACTTCTAAGTATATTAATTTTGAAATTGACTATTTTATGAGCTCTTGAGTTATATGTTTAGCCATACAGTTCTCACATCTAAATTTGGCGGTAGCAAGCTCAAAAAAATTATCCGACGTAGTCCTAACGCACCAAGAAAAATTGAAAGATATGACATTGTTGTTTTCCTGAAATTCTGAATCGCATGTAAATTGATGTTAGCAATTTAATTTGTCACATAGGATTGAGCACATCAACTATGCTTGAAATCAATTTCATCATGAAACAGCTATGTTCTTGCAATTTAGTTGTCTGAATGAATTCTACGACAGTATATTCTACCGCTTGCAGCATATAATTTGCAGAACCTCATGGCCATTCGAATAATTTTGCAAAGTGTATATAGTCCGGCAGCCAGAACGAGTTTCTGCAGGGAGCGAGGCCGAAAGTGAGACTTTCACAGAATGATGTACACCCTATACCTACTACAAATCGACACGTCTGCCGAGTTCTAATGAGTTCCTCTTCTTGTCAGACAAGATCAAAGAAAAACGCATGCAAATCCAATGGGATGCAGATTGCAGTTTTTGGCTAAAATGAAATTTTGTATGTTTTCTCTGATTAAACGAAAAGTACTTAACCCAGAGTTATAACTTTTGGCATGGAATGTCTTCAGGTCATTTCCTACAATGTGCCTGTGCTTTTGTCATGCATCTAATCGGCAATGCATGTGAGAATATGGTTCAATGTGGATAAAGTTGCTCAAAATGTTTGTGTTTGCCGACATTAAGAGGCTCGCCAATTCTAAATGCGTCTACCTTTATAGACGGGTGTATGAAAATGAAAGCAAATGACCCGAAGACATTCCATACCAAAAGTTATAACTCTGGGTTAAGTACTTTTCGTTTAATCAGAGAAAACATACAAAATTTCATTTTAGCTAGAAACTGCAATCTGCGTCCCATTGGATTTGCATGTGTTTTTCTTTGATCTTGTCTGAAAAGAAGAGGAACTCATTAGAACTCGGCAGACGTGTCGATTTGTTGTAGACATAGGGTGCACATCATTCTGTGAAAGTCTCACTTTCGGTCTCGTTCCCTGCAGAAACTCGCTCTGGCTGCCGGACTAATAGGCAGGAGAATTTAACAAGACAAGTTTCATGTTTGTCTAATTACGCTAATGCATTACTGGAACACAGAGAGAAGGCTCTTTCTCATTCACCTGATGATGCCCATAGGTTGTCCGTGAAATATTGTGTCCTCTGTACTTTTGGATTCAAGACAGAAAGAAGGCTAATATCATAAAGTCAGATTTAAAAGTTTATGGCATTTGTTGTATTTCAAGAAGCAACCACTCTTTCAACTAGAAACAACCAGCTATTTTCTGCCATTCTCCGAATTTGAATCAATGTGCTCTATATAACATTCCACACGAGTCACTTTTTCGGACATTGAAAAACTAAAAGTATCAACCACATAATGATTGGCTTCATTTTGATTGGCATCACAGTTCACCATTTCACGAGAAGAGGAAAAAGGGCAAAAGTATGCTGAATTCCTTTAAAATAGCTCAATGTTCTATTAAATGAAAAACATATGACAATGTTGATTTCAGAATATCAATATCTTATTGGAAAATTGCAAGCGAACGTGATGCCTTTGCCATCTCTTCATAAAATAGGCATTTTATTTCACCAGGGATTATTATCGGAGCATTTTTTGCGTTTCTTCATAGTTTCACAAGAACTTGTGCATGAGCTTTTTTCAATGGTAATGTCAATTGTATTCTTTGTAGCATCTTTTCACTCTTTATTTATCTTCTTTACGGCAATTTCAAAAAGTTGTTTCATGCTTTATTATTCCATTTCTCTACGACAAGCGTTTGAGCATTGTGTCATATGTTCGAACTGCACTTCACATCTGTTGATTTCGAATATCATCATAATAAAATGCTATTAACTCATTGTTTTCTCTTCCTTCTGTATGGAATTTCTGCATTGATTGACATGTTCATATTGAGAATGGGCGACACTTTGCCATCGCATTTTGGGATTTCTTATTGGAATGGATTCCTTCAGAAGAATTCTTATATACCAATTTTTCATGATCTCTTTGCTCTTTACACAGTATTTATGTCCACGGTTGCAATCATGAACGCAGTACTTATTTTACCACTCTCACATTTTGTCATCTGACTTTGCAACAAAGTAGCTGATAAACATAAACGTTGGACTCTGATGTACGCAAAAATTTTGAATTTTGCTTGGCTGATAGTCAAGGTGTTACATATCTAGGAGTCCATGAATCGGCACTGCACAGTGATCTGATTGAAGACCATATATCTGTTGTTCGAACGGATGGAGACTGATATCATTTTCGCTTGTATCTCAAATTGAGATAATGATCATACGAGCTATCTGTTGCTACGCGCCGACGATTGCGCTGTCATTGGAAAGGTCATATATCGTCATTCCATATCTGCATAGAATGAGCAACACGCGATGTACAAATGCCTATTTCATCATAATTCGATGCAATCTACTGAAGCTTTATTTATTAAATTGCATATTGATCAGTGATCTGCATTTCACCGTCACCGCATCACTTTCTGAAAGATCCTCACGTTGTGGAAATCCGGTTCGCAAAGAATCAAGAGGTTTTATCGTCAGTCATAAAGAGTTTGATGGGAGAAATAGATATCCACCGAATCTAAACTGTACTTGGAGAATCACAGCTCCTGAGAGAAAAGTCGTGCATCTCCACATCGAGCAGTTTCTTGTGTCATTTGATTCAACCAAGAAATGCTCTGAAGAAGACTACCTTATTATTTACGATGGAGAGAGCGGCAGGAGTCCAAGGTTGGCGGAAATGTGTGGACAGAAAAAGTACTACCAATCCACATTTTATTCCAGTGATCAAAACATGACCCTGACATTCATTACGAATGGAGATCGGTATGCACGATTTGGATTCAATTTCAGCTATAGTTTTGCTGACGAATCTAACACTTCATGGTGTGGAGGTCAGCGAATCCTAAAAGCAGAAGAAGGTTTCATTGAAAGCCGAGGAATCAGTGAGTTTTTCTTCAAAATGTTTCCTTGTGAGTGGGTAATTGAAGGACAAGAATCAAAGGTTGTTAATCTCCACTTTGAGAGTTTTGTAGTTGATTGTACAAATCATACATTGGCAATCTATGACGTACAAAATGATGTAAAGATGTCTTTGATGAGACTTTGCGGGAACATAATTCCGTACAATATCCTTTCCACAAATCGGAGCTTGAGGTTGAGCATAAAACGTGTTGGGAAAGTACAGTCAAAATTCAGGATTTCTTACAACCTTATTGATGCTGACCCTCCGAAAATCATCAAAGTTTCCAAAGGTTTTTTTCATCGACGTGGTCGAGTTAAATGTGAAGCTCGTGGTCATCCGCTACCGCACGTAAGAATGAAAGTGAATGTGGGGAACTGGACGGAGCGTAGTTGTCAGGGGAAATCTGAATTGATTGTAAGTTCTGATGCAAAGTTTCAGGATTACATGGTGACTTGTGCGGCAAACAACAAGTTTGGAGAAGTCAAGCAAATGTGGAAGGTCAGAGTGCAATTGGCGAAATTGAAAGACCCTACATCATCTTGTCCAACACTGTCGGTATCAATCACACAGCAGATTGCAGTTGGATTTGTAATAGGATTTATTATGGGAGCAAGCTGATGCCTCATGTGTGTTGCATTGAGGAAAGAAAAGACACTGGGCCGCATTTCAGCTATACGATATGAATTAACAGCATTTTATTTTCATTATTGATTATTATTTTATTATTTATTTTATGAGTCATTTTATCCTGAAATGACTACTTGCATCAAAAAGATTAAAAAAATATAACGATGACATAACCATGATTTTAGTTTTGCCTTGAAGAAATATGTTTTTGAAATATTTGACAATCGTCAAAGTTATTGACGAGGGTGCATAATTGAATCATGCGTGCATTTGTGTTTTCTATGTAAACATTCCGATCCAGTAGGCCTATTTGTCAAAAAGCGCATCAAATGGGACGCAGATTGTAGTTATTGGCTAAAATGAAATTTTCTGTGTTTTCATTTACTAAGTGAAACAGTACTAAGTCTAGAACCATCTTTTTGACATGGTATTTCTTCAGGTCATTTCCTATTATGTGCATTTGTTATTATCATGTTTGTGATCTGCAGTGTATGCGAGATGTGGTTAAATGTGGATTGATTTGCTCAACATGAATGTGCTTGTCGACATTAAGAGACCTGACAAAACTGAATGCGTTTAGCTAAGACAGGGCTCATGAACACGATAGGAAATGACCTGAAGACATTCCATGTCAAAAATTATGGCTCTGGGTATGCTAGCGAAAATAAAAAAAAATTAATTTTGACCACTAACTTCAATCTGCGTCCCATTGGATTAACATGCATTTTCCTTTATCGTTTCTGACAAGGAGATTAACCATGTAGAACACGGAGGCCGCGTAGATTCGTTAGTATGTGTAGGGTTTCTCATGCGCAGTAAGGCTCATTTTCGGCCTCGTTCCCTGCAGAAACTCGTTCTAGCTGCCGGACTATTCTGTTCTGACAACGTTGGTTGAAGACTTGTATTGAGTATGCCCAATACAGGTTTACGGCCAAAACTTGGGTTAAAACCCAAAACCTAAGTCTAGGTTTTAATAAATGAGTAGAATCAAGTGAACGAAGTACATTCTTTGCATTTTGTGCTGGAATAAAAATTCTTCTTAAAGGTCAAATTATTATTTTACGATAATTTCATCACAGTATTGCTGCATTAAATAAAAAGTTCTAGTTCACCTACCGAAGTTTCGATTCGATGACTTGGGCGACAACATGCAACTGAAATCAAGAAATTCTAAGACATCGACTATAGGGGCAGTGTGATTATTTATGTCTAAATAGTTAATCCCTAGTCACTAAACATGCCTGTAGTACATGCCTTAATTGAGAACGTGAACGCAAGTGTTTCGATCTGAAAGTTGTTCACTGACAATGTCACACAGAATAGGGGTCTTCCATCTTCCATATGGGATTTCCCTCAAATGCATGTAGAAAAAAATACAACCTATCACACAGAAAAGTCATCAGCCATTAGTCGTCTTCCATCGTCCATCAGGCTGTCACACAGAAAAGTCAAAAGGCGTCGTCCATCGGACATAAGGCATGAAATTATGCGGATGATTAAGTTCATTTCCATCAGCTATCAGGCATCACATCAGCCGCAGGACTGTTATAAAAATAGAACATGAAGTGACGTCTGAGGGAAGATTTAGGAAGCTGTCATTTGCGAAGAGTAGCTATTTATCAGAGAACAGCTCTTTGTTCTCCATGTCGGACGAAGACTAGGATGAGGAAGAGAAGAGCTCTGACAGTAGTCATAGCAATGGTTACTAGTAAAAAAAATAGCGCTGACTGTATCGGAAATGGATTTCCCTAGTGTGACTGCGGTAGGTGGAAACGACAGGTGAAAATCTTCTCATCCCGCCTTATGAAAGAAGCCTCATGAACACCCATTTATATTCGACAAACGACTTCGTACTAACTAACTAATTGTTCAAAGATCTTTGATTTAATGATGATTGAAATACACATGCTCATAACAAAGTAATTGCTTTCATTTTGTCATTCAGAAATATGAAGTATACCTGCGTAGTGAGTACATGGTTAATAATTTTTAGAATACGAAATTGGAATGAATTCAATTTTAGGGGTATAACTGCGAAGATATAAAGCCTATGAAAAATATAAAAATTCTATATGCACAAACACAACAAAATACATGTTAGCTTGCAGCAAATGCAACATGTACGAGCTTTCAATGCTTTCAAATGCTTCCAATGAATTTTCAGCTTTCAAATGAAAAGCTAATAAACAGGGCTGTGCACTAGCCGCACCGAAAAGTTTGAAAAGTTGCACAGTGGCACATGTTGAAATGCGGAATATCATTTGCTTCGCGCTCTACATCTATGTTGCCGTATGATAAACACTTAAAACTGCAGAATCTTGAAGGTGGGGTTCTATCCTTCATAATAGAAGTTCAAATTTTCTAAAATTCAGTGCAAATCTTATAGGATAGGATAGGAAGTGTTTATATTCATAATGAAAATGATAACAAGACATGTAACATAACAAGAATATGACAGAGAAAAATACCACTTTATACATACAAATAATTAGAAAAAAAAACATCTCAAGCTACGGTCATTCACAAATTTACGAAAGTCAGAAAGTTACAAAATGATGTACACCATGACATCAAGAGTAATTTACCAGACTGGATACAAATGGTATGAAGGAACTACGACGAATATTGGTACGACTATATGGAATAATGACACTGCGGGAGTAACGATGAACATTTTTATGGAGCACTTGGAAAATTCTACGTGTTTAAGATTTTGAAACAGACTTACTAAGGCCTCCTTTACTACTTTGCTAATCCTTGCAAGTGAGTTTCATCACATTTCACGTTACCCGTGAGTATCTAAATAAGCTCTAATGGAATTTTTTTAAAACAAAATGTTGATAAATTAGACACTAAATTGCTAAGTCAGTGGCGGACGTTAGGTTTTTAATGATTATTTTAACATTGTATGTAGCAAAGGATGAATTTTTCATCTTCTATTTTTAAATTGGCTGAGCACATCGTAGAAAGATTCGAAGCTAAGTCACCGTTATCTGTAAATTAATTTGCAAGACGTTCAACACCTCGTCATTGCTCGGTTTCAGTCTCCCTCTGTGATCTGATAATGTCATCAGATGCCGAACAATAAAGAAAAACTAAGATAGCCTATCGTAGCATGCGGAGCACCAGCGCGACACAGTAGCCTACGCGGTATTCACTGAAAGATTCCGGAATTCTGAGATCGCAGGAACTGATATTTCGTGGCCTAAAATTATGTATCTTGAACTTGAATTATATAACATTCGTCACGTTTTTCACATTTTCCCCCAACAAAAGGATTCATTTTTATAATATAGAAATTTTGAGTTTGACTTGAATCGATGAATAGAATTGAATAATGCTCTTCTAGTTACAACTATACTGTATATGCTCAAAGTATTCCTCTCTCCAATTTGCTGTTGCTACGACGACTAATAAAATGAATTAATTATAACTGAGACTATTGCAAAATATCAGCAGGTCAAAATTCGAACATATCGGTGCACCGGCCTGAGAACCGGTGCGCCGCGCACGGCCCTTCTAATAAACACAAGTATTTCTTATTTGAAACATGCTGTGAACTCAGCGGAATTATGATAAAAAATCAGAGCTTCATGCTCTTATCATGTAGTTTTCCTATGGTTCGAATCATAACATTAATTTCTATAGGTTGATTTGTTTATATGCAGCACTTTGCATCACTCACCCAAGGTCGACCCAAAACCCAAAGTCCAACCTTGGCTCAGGATGGTCAAAGCTTATTCGATTCTACGTACCACAGACTTTTGATAACATACTGCTTCTTTCTTTTCAATGTTTAGGATGTTTCTATCATGTGTTTCGTGATGATCAGTTCTCTCCTAATAGTCCAGGAAATCACTTATTTGGCTTACCTGTAGTAGTGATGCTATAAAAATTTCATTGAAGTCTGAGGCAGGCATTTTTTGATATTCAGCTTCAAAGTTTGCACTTTAGTCGTTGCTAAGGACCGTTGCTAGAGAAAATCTGTCGTCCAATAACATGCGACTTAGGCAATTTTGAGGTCCTGTAACTCAGAACCTACGGTAAATCGGAGCAAACAAGTCTGATTTCTTCTTATGAGACCAAACCCTACCTAAAAACCAAACATGAACAAAATCTGAGATGGTGGGCTAGCCGGCCTTGACGATTTCGTTTGCTTACCCTTTACACATCTGTTGATAAATTGATAAATAATTCAACCAGGAATTAGTGTCACCCTGCTCCACTCAACAGATTTTGGTAGATTTTTGATATGTTCATAAGTAGATCTAAATTGAAAGATTGCACTTGCTTTTATTTCTAATGCAATTTGTTGCGGGTGAATTGGAACGTTCCCTGTACTATAAGATATGACTACATGCAATACTATTCACTTCGGTTCTAGTGACAGCTGTCTGCAGCTGTTTATTTAAATCCTACTTGAATTGACTTGCTACTTCTCGCGTTGATAACTATATCCCTAGAACTACGGTACCAGTCAATTAACCTGTAGGGCATCCAAGTTGGCACCATCTTATCCAAGTTGCTTTCATCTTATCAGTTATTCCTTTCTTTCATTATTCTAACAGCTATCATATCATGTCAATAATTTCGGTTCTAGTCTCAAATTTCGTATTTGATATTTATATCATTTCAATTCCGGAGTGTGCAGGTGCAACAAGTGAGTTGACTGATAATTCGTCCAAAGTCATATCTTGAGATAGGATTAGATTCAGCCACTACACACAAATGAAGATCAATAAATAGAATTCCTTTGCCAAAATTACAAGCTTGCTTATACGATTGTAGGTTGCTGCAAATGCGTTTTTGCACCACTATTGAATAACACAGGTCCTTATACTACTCGGGCTACAAAGAACAGGAAATAATATTTATTTTTATATTTTGAAAGGCATTGGCTTCTGGGTTAAAAATGTTTGTTGAATCATTATTAGAAAAAGCCGATATAAATTTTCTAAACATGTCAAAGTTGGGGGGGGGGGCAAAATTCCAAAGAGAAGTGTCACAAAAATGGTAAGAATGATATCAGAGGTGTCTGAAATTTTTTTTTGGCAATATTATTTCAAGAACAGTTTACCGCATGCGCTAAAGGTGCTTCCGCAACGAAGTGCAGCAAAATTATGAAATGCCTTGAACCAATGGATTCAGACTACATAACCCATAAGTCTCTTCCCTTAAGTAAAGACAAGCTCGAACCATTGTCTTTAATATTCGATGACATTTTGATGAAATTGATCTGCAGGAAACAACAATGCTTGAAAATGTGCCGAAAACTTATCACATACATGAAGCGCAATTTTCCGGCAGCCAGAACTAGTTTCTAAAAGGAACGAGGTCGAAAATATTACCCTTTGGCTTTCTAGAAGTACCCTTTTTATACCCTATGGTTTGCTAGATGTGAGATTGATGCGAAATCGACGGCACATGGAGGAACTCACTAAGTGGGCAAAAAGGAATTCCTAATACCTTACAGAGGTGGGGAAAAAAGTCGTGCGTCGCTTGCGGATTAATGTGAATTCCAGCAAAGTGTCAATTGCCACAATTCCTTCAGATTCGAAGAATTCAGATCATTGCGCACAAGTTTTCTCCATAATGTTGCCCTTCCGATCATTATCTAAAAAAGTAGCAAGCGCACTAAAATTAGTTCACTTGATGTTTTTACACAAGGTTGGGTCCAAACTTGGGCTTGGGTACCAACCAAGACCCAAGACCAAGATTAAATCTTGGGTCTAATTACCCAAGAGTGGCTATTTTTCTAATGAAGTGGAAAAACAATTTAAAGAACATGTTTGGTATTTTGATTGAGATTTAAAATTGCATGAAGATATTTTGAATCAAACCATCTTGTACATATTGCTATCCAATTAATATGTAACAATGTTCATATTTATTGCGGAAATGAGGCCACATTAATATTCAGCTAAAAGTTTTAATTATCGGCATAGGTTATCTCTGGGCTTAATATAATCAACCCTGTTTACGTCTACAGCCTAATAATTTCCTAATTAGAACAACATGCATGACTAGGCTACATTCCTTACAACATGTCTGATCGAGAAACGAAACACACATAACATAGGCCTCGCATAGGATGAAAATAGCACAAATGTAGATATAGCGATATTTTTACTAGTCACAAGAAGCAATCATCAAAGAATGTCACTGCATTAAATGATACCGATATCTTTCTATTTCTAGCACATGTAGCCTATTAGTAGAATAAACAACATAGGCCGAAGTTTTTAACTTTCAAGGCAAGAGGCCATATAAAGCAAGTTATCTACGAATTGTTGTAGGCTACCACTTTAACAGCATAAGCGTTCTGCAGGTATTGGTTTAATGCATTACATTTTTCATGCATTATTTGCTTTATTAGCGAAAAATGATATATACAAAATTATTTCTAACACAATATGCATTACATTTAGCTTAATGGATTAAATTCACAAGGAAGCCATAGGCAACCAAGGCATAGTTTAAAAAGCTAATTAAACAAACTATAAGATAGACATTTACGGTAGGTCTATATCAAAGTTGATGATACCACAGTTTTATCATAGAAAGAAGTAGGTTACATATTTACATGTGCATACGTGTAAGCTTGCATGCAGATGACTAGCGATGACATCATGTGGTCATATATTGAGGCAAGAATTTTCCAAGAAAACCGAAAATGATCATTCATGATCAATTTCTTTACTCTTGAGGGTACCCAAGATTCTTGGGTACCCCCCAAGACTACCCAAAACCCAAGACCCAAACCCAACCTTGTTCCACATCCTCTCCTCGGCATTTCTCACTCAGTGCATACACTGAATCGAATGCTAGCCAAGACAGCGATGTGAGTTTTGGTGTGTGCGAAGTGATATCAAGGCACGCACGCCTCTCTCACTGGCTCTGGTGTCCTCTGCTGACAGCTTATTGTTTGCCATTTCCAATAGCAAGCGATACACAAATCATCCATTCGAGAAGGAGCAAGTTGTCTGATTCTGTGATGTGCCATTTCGATATTTAGGTTACATATAGCCCTTCCTTTCTAAGAAAACAAAACGCGCGCAGATGAATCAAATTCTGTGGACTTAGATCTTCCATGACAAAAATGATGGATCTGGAATTAATAGGCCTGTCTTTATACTTAATGAAAGAAAACATAGAAAATCTAATTTTTACGCACAGATTCGTAGTAGCCATGCACATCATCCTGTGAAAGTCTCATTTTCGGCCTCGTTCACTACAGAGAATGGTTCTAGCTGCCGAAGTTGTTCTCATTGTGGTGTTACTTTCATAACTTCGGTCAGGTACAATGCTTCGCATCAAATTCAACTGAAAGAAAATGGATGAATACCTGGTAATCCTTTTCCGAGAAGAATCAATTTTTGATGAACTACAATCAAGTTGCCATGAAATTCCTGTCTTTGATAGATCCCAGAGTTTTATCTTCCATCTCGTTGAAACTGTTATTCAGCAATAAATGCGCTGATAAAAGAAGAAATTATACAGCGCAATCCAGTAGATAAAGATGGTTTAAATGCGTCGGTTTCCAAACAGTGCGTTAGTCATTGTCATGCGCAACTTCTAGTAAATGTGTGAGCTGTTGGATTGTCTTATTCTGCGTGTGTTGCAAGACTTGATAGTGCTGTATTTGCAGCATGATTTGCATTCCTACATGTCATGTTGTTCGACCAAAGATGGAAACCGACACAGGCTGACTTCTATTACCTTAAACAATTAGCAAATTTATCACCAAGCAAGACAATATTTTGATTGAAAAGCTTCTTTTGATCATTCAGTTAAGTTAAATCAAAATTACTTAATCGAATTACTAGATTTATTTATTTAGAGAATTTGTTAAGCGCACAAAATCAAACAGGTCACCAGGCGCTGAAGAGAAAATTCTTCAGTGACTGACGAAAGGTTTTAAGTTGCAGTTGCTTAGATATCTATGTTATCTAGAGCGGACGTGAAATATCTGCAACATGCATTCATAGCGGAGACAAAATGAATTGAAAGCAAAGTCATTTGTGAATGTGTCATTTAGAGTTTATAGTTTGCAAATCTGCCTGTGGATCCATTAGGAGGAAGACTTTCAATACTTAATGATTACTTACATAGGACGTATGCAACAATAATATGCAACATCTCTTATTGACGTTTTATCATCACATGAATAAATTGTACAGGAAATGATTGTAACTGCAGTGATAATTGTGGATGATAAGTCCGGAAAAGTCTATCGAATAGATCAGAAAATTCTTGACAAACTGGCAAACAAGTGGATGTTATATAGAATCAGACTGGTGTCTTGATAACATGAAAGATAATTCATTCGAAACGATTATCATTTTATGAAAATCAATGACATGGCCGACCAATCAAGATGAAATCACAAAATCACCTGTAGAATCGTCTGGAAGCATGCTGGAATATCACTCTGCTCAGGATCGTTTGCGATGGATTATGAAGATTAATCATGCAAAAAATGGAAACATAAGTCATAAGTATGTGGGTACAAGATCAATTTTTATGATTTTCTTTCCTGTCGTCTACAGGCTTTGTTAACGGTCCAATTCCATTCATATTCAAACAGGTGATATATCTCATTTGGATCTTATTCTGCGTGAAAAATTTAGGTTATACGGCATTTACTTCAGAAGGTGTCTCAAATTGAAGACAGAGATATTCTGAACTAAACCCGCTGGTCCAGACTGGTGCCATCCTAGTCATCGATTGTTCTGTCTTGACAAGATAGGACAATAGCATAGATATCTGATCTCTATGATTATAACATTCTCTCGCTTTTCTTTTTGTTTAATACATGTATCTATCGTATTGATAATCCCTGTCTGAGACTACAATAGAAATGTCGTCTGTAAAATTACAATAATAGGGTACTCGAAATTGCTTTGTAATTAGCGTTATGGTAAATTTGGCCAAACGCAACGAATCATGGTAACTTGCGGAGAGCTGATAATCTGGCCTAGTCTTGTATTCTATACTCCTATCAGTGAAACGCATTCGTACAAGGGGTATCTCATAAACATCATTGCTGCCATCGCATCTGAGCAACGCGCTTGGTATGTTGTTAAGCCTATAAGTGGAAACATTATTATATACAGAACATTTGTCCGTTGGCCTAAGCTAGCAACGCCAAAGATGATTTTGATTGGATCCTGTAGGCTTAGCCTGATTAATAATTTCAAATAAAGTTTCAAAAAAAAAACAATATGTTCATTATAAGCATACAGTAGAATTAATCCAACTAGGAGAATATTGTTCAATTCTATTTAACAGTTCTATTCAAACTCTAAAATGTCATGAAAATGAAACCTTTTGAATATCACGGCTCTATCACAAACCAGCAGATGCATTTCCTGATGTTGAAAAGAAAAGGTGACGAAAATGAAATATTTCAAGATCATTATAGATCATTCTAGGTCACGAAATCTCAATTCCCGCAACCTCGGAATTTCGGAATATCATAGCGAATGATGCGCAGTGCGCACCCTGCTGTTGTTCCTTTTGTTAAGATAAAGACTATCTTGGCATTCCAGCGGCCAGCCATCCGTCCGAAATATTCTTTCGGCATTCATTTTTTATTGTCATCACATCACAGAGAGACAGCTTTAAGTCGAGTATTGTTGAAATTCTTGTATCATAGTTTGTAGATAACGGTTGCATTGCTTCGAATATTTTATGTATTTTTCTCCTAATGTGTACTTATTATGAAAGATAATGATCAATAAGAAAGATTGAAAAGCTCTAATTCTCTATTACAAGCCATTCTAGAACTCGGAACAGATTGTATTTCGCCATGCTTGAATAGTTGCTTCACTTAAGGACAACTTTTTAAAATTTTCGGTGCACCGGTAAAAGCAGGTGTGGTCAGCGAACAGCCTTAATTTTAATTTTTGTCATCGTTCTTTCATGAACTTTTTCTCTGTGAAAACCAGAATTCAATGCTTTTCTCCGTGAACATAGCATTTTTCTCCTATTTTCACTTTATGTGGAAACGGTCATTACTGCTTAGGTAAGCAGTGTAATATCACACAAGCATGTCAAACTTGATAATAGTTGATGTATATTAGTATCACTGTTAAACAAAATGGTCCGTATTGAAAGTACGAAAGGGTCCGCATCCATAGGTCCGGAGAGTCACCGTATAGAGACCATGTGGTCCGTATTACAATGGGTCCATTTTGAAGGTCCGAAGGGGTCCATATAGTGACTTACCGGATAAAATGATTGAAAGATTTATGAACAGTTAAATGGTCCTACTATTTTCTACTTATCTTCAGATACCTACCGGTGCCGTACTACCCCATTTTTCACTTTCCACCGCTTTACCAAGAGGACAATTTGTCTAACAATTCCTCGGTTGATTTGTCAATTTATATAAATAGTTTACAAAATGTTTGTAACTAAAATTACGAATATACATATATAATAATTCTTTATTTTTTGAGATTTTTCCAATTCTTATAATCATTTGATAATTATGTACTTAATGCACAATAAAATGAGCCTCAGATGACTTTGTCTGTCATTCCAATTTTCACAGCACTACTTAAAAGTTCATCGAACCCGTTTTTTCTTTTGTACCTCAAATACGTATCCATCCAGAATACGCACTGCATTTGTTACTTCGGACCTTTATTTGTGCCATTTACGAGCAAGATTTATCCAGATTTTATACGAAGTGCATCTTTCTAACAATTTTTCATTGCATTGCTCTACATAATTAATTATTTTCTTGTCATATCTGAGCAAATCATTTATAAAAAAATGCAATTCAGAAAATATGTCTGATAAATTTCGGTCCCTTGTTCTACGGACGCTTTTATACCCTTAATACGGACCATTTTGCCTAACAGTGTACATTGGTGGTGGAAAACCACGGATTACATCCTTGTAGTCATCTATAGTTTCTTTCTTCAATCAGAGTGTCATTCACACGGTCATAATTTTGTTTATTTTGGTCACGGAGTCCTCATGATTAATAGATTGAACCTTATGCACTGATTATCCGTTTAATTACAGGGACAAAATTTCAGTGAATGGTTTATGTTTGCTGAGACATTGTTGTCTATGAGAAATGTTGTAATCGTCTTTTTCTTTAACAACCACGCATTCATCAGGGTTGCCATCGATGTTTATGTGAAACTATAGCTTGTGCATGGTAATCGAGCCTAATTGTATAGGAAATTATCTGATTTAGAAACTTTTTGTAAAACGTATTATATCTATTGTTGATGCTTTACTGGAAATTTGTTTGCCATCAGAACTATAGATTCTGAATAGCTTTTATAAGCTTTTATAGGCAGGGACAGACGATTTACTGAAACAAAATTAAATGCAAAATCATTGTGCATGAACATGGCTGTCATCGGTACCAAAATCGCGTTGACAGTCTCAAAAAATGATGTGCATTAAAATGCTCTTCACAGGTTCTATGTAGTGCAAGCAATTGCGCAATTTGCAACTTTTGACAGAGTGCATAAAAAGTGATAAAATAGCACAAGATATTCAGACATTCGTGCAAATCCGATAGGAACGCTTGAGAACAGCATAATAAGCCTACTTACATAAGTACAGTTGATGGTCAAAATTCATTCTCCTGACTCTTATACAAACCTACATGTTTTTAGCAAATTCGTAGAACATGCGCCTTAAAATTCGTGCAGATTCAAAGCATCAATAATCTTTGACAGGGCAAGTCAACTACTGAAAGATCTACATGTGCGAGTATATACTTCAAAAAGATCAAAAATATTGAGAATTCAAATTCCAGATTCAAAATTTTTAAAATCTATATTTCTTGCGCTACGCGCCGACGACTTAGGCTGTCATTTGAAAGGTTAGATGTCTTCCTTATTGCTAAAAAATGTCAGTTGCTCTAGATAGCGTCTGAGTTTCAAACAGTTATTTTAATATCTAATGTACAATAAATGTATAATGTATAATAAATGTAGATGATCATGATCTGATTCATAGATTGATGTTTATATATCTATGTTCTCATTTTGAATATCGGTGCCTTCCGTTAGGTTTCAAACTGCATGTTTGCAGACATGTAGCGAAATTCGGACAGTCGAAGAATCTGCCAAATAGCTTATAAATTTTAACCATCCAGTGTGTCAGGCCCAACGATTTTTGGTGAAAATCTTGAAGCGCTAAAGGTCATGAAAGCATCGGTCGGAGTTGTAACAGGATCACAGCAAGAAATGCGACAGGGAGGCCCAATTTCTCTCGTCCCTGTATGAATAGGGCCAATGAGGTTAACATTCATGTAAACCTCTTTCACTTCAACTTCATTCGAATAACTCAGCATCATGACATCTTGAACATCCCGAGTTCTAAGATCCAAGAAAACTTCTTACATTTTATGTATCTATCGAAAGTCATTGCGAGTTCGAAGAAATCAGCGTTCTCAGCTAAATTCAATTCTTGATCATTCTCATCACAAATAGCAGCAATGATCAATAATAATAAGCGCATCTTGTAGTTCTCTTTCACATTACTTGATTGTTTCCTTGATGCAGTGCAGACCATGTTTGTCATGAACATCGCGGATGAAGTTTCTAGAGGTTGGCCATAATTCAGTCTGGAGAAATAGAAACAGAATAAATTTCCCTTCCTAGCATGCAGCAGATAGTCATTCGCCTAAAGATTTGATCTTTCGGGCCATCTTTCACAAAGTAGCGGTTTGTTACTGCGCGAATAGTGCATTCAGCAAATTGCTCACAGTATGAATGAAATCACCTTGTATCCTCATTAGGCTTATCATCATCGTGTCTCGTGAAACACTATCTTTCCTTTGCATCATGCATGGATTATCTGAAAAACTCGTTTTTCAATGGTGCGATTCATTCGCTACAGTGTTCCCATTCACTTATGCTGTTAGTAGGATCTCCAGCACAGCGGATTAAGCCCACTTACCACAAATGCTACTATGATACCATCAGAAAAATCATAGAAAAATGTAAAAACAGGAGCAGAATAAAGGAGAAAACGAATCCGTTAAGTAATACCATTTTCATGAAAAATATCAATACTACCAAATATTCTTTCACATATCTTATGGGCCCATGATCCGGCTGATCCCAGGGTGAACACCGGACCCAAATATCGTACTTGGTCAGTTCATGGCGCAACCTAAGTAACTATTACGTAGTCGCACTATCTTGATCGACCAAAAAATGATTTGAATTACAATTTGTCTGCATAGATATAGTCGTTTTTTATTGTCTGACAAAATATGCATGAATTTGTAAAAAATACTCTACATGTAAATTGTGTACCTATTATATGTAACAAAGCTCAAAGAGATACAGGCAGGAAAAAGTCAGGACAATTTATTTACATCGATTGTTTGCTTTCAGAGTACATTTCGAACTGTGAAATATTTATTACAGTATTGAATTAATATCAATTAATATTCGAATGTGGGACAGTGGATGCTAATACGCATTTGTGAAAAAAGTTGGTACCATTATGCATTGAAGAATGAAATTGTGAAGTGCATAGTTAAAGCCTAAAACCTATCCTTAAACGACGGATTGAGCATTATTTTTGGGGGAAGTCGTACTGTGAGGTCAAATTCTGAAATGTCTATTGAAGAGGCCTATTCTATTCTTAAATACTTGTCTCCTAATCGTATGAAACTTAAAATGATAATGTAACAAATAATAGAGTAAAAATGTAATTTGTGAGCAATATTGTAACAAAATATAACAAATGCCACTCAGGGCAAGGCTTAAACATGGACTATAAAGAAATGGAAATTAGATAATAGAATATAGTCTACACCGCAGAAGTCTTAGTAGCTTCTGACTTTTTTCTTCTGTCCTGTTATTTTCATCACAACCATCACAAGGATCCAAACGAAGCAGAGAAGAAAGTAACTGATAACCAAAGCACATCCTGCGTGTAGTCCGACACTAAATTCACTCGTATCGTAATGAATAAACATAGTTTGGTTTTCTCGTGATTGCATTGCCTCTTTCATATTTACAGCAAATGATGGTAAGACTAGAGACGCCAAAAAACAAAGGATTGCACTAGAGAACATGACGGCGAAAGAAATCCATGTAACACGTCACCGATAATGAAAGAATAGATTTATAAACAGTGGATTGTTTGTTTAGAGTCGAGTGAAAAGTAAATGAACACTCAGCTGTCATTGGCTTTTGAATTGACCAAGCAAAAAGCGTCTTTCAGAATGAGTCTTTTGAAAATATTTTAAGAATGAATTATCAAGATAAAGCAACAAGTTGTGCGACAGCATAAGTTTAATATAATCACTTACAAAACGAAATATGTAGTTAATCTTTAAAATACTTTGTAGAAGGGAACTGTACTATTTCATTGGGAAGGGAATTCCAGTCATCACTGTTGCGTAGGAAGAAGTTGAGTCTGCATTTCATATATGTTGATTTTTGAAGCGACACCAACAGGGTTTCGAGGGATTCAAAGGTAGCGCATTGTCAGGCCGATACAAGTCTGTTAGTAATTTTACAAACTTTGAAAAGATTTATGATTCGCCGGCGGTAAAGTAAAATCGGTATATCAAGCGATTTCTGGCGATCGAGAGAGATTTGAAATTCCATATGTTCCAGGTGAGACTAGAATGGCAATTTCTTTACACAGGAAAAGGGAGTCGACACACTAGATACCTGTTAAGCTTCAAGAGAACTTTAGAGTCTCTAGACGGGAAAATTCTCAGGTTAGCGGTAAGAATTGACCTTCTGAGCCCAAAAGAATATGACTCATATGTGAGGCTTTTCGATATAAGAAATTTAAGGTCCTTCACGTTGATGGGGCGGGATAGTCTTACGAGTAGTATTGGCGGTTGAGGGAGCCAAACTGGATGACGGAGCATTTGCTGGGGTTGAGTCGGAGTTGCCAATTCTTTGAACAGGCGTTGATCATTCATTGACCTGAGTTCTAATCATCTTGCAATTGAGTTGCTGCCATGCAGTCAGTGCGGTTGACTAGATGGTATAACTTAATATATATCACCCGCGTACTTTAAACCAGTAAAGGTCGAAGCAGTGTCATAATTGTCATCTGCGTTAGGAATAAGGCGATCAAGCCTATTGACTACGGTACAGTCAATCGGCTTGACCTCCTCATTCCTAGCGTCTTCAAGTCTGTGCCCCGATGATCCATGACGTCATGAAGCATGGTGAAGAATGGAAAACTCAACCAGCAGCTCTAGAATGGAGTGAAACCATCGGACCTACCTGCAAGAAGATGACTTTCAATGTATGGAACTAAATTAACTTTGAAGTAATTAATTTAATCACAACCAGATTTTGCGGTATTACTGTCAAAAATTCGAAAGCAAAGCGACGCATTTGAGAAAATGATGCTGAGAAAATTGACTTCAAGGATATCCATGCGAGCGTGGATTTTAGCGAGTAAGAATTTTAGATGCAGAATGAATTTCTTTGAATATCACAAACTACATGCACGTTGTTTTGAATTACAAAATAACGTCTTTTATTTCACGATCACTCCCGCATTTCATGATGGGCTTTTTTGTTTTATATAGTGCCTGCAAAGCAATTTTTAAAATCATTCGCTCTTGCTTCATGTTTTGCTACGTACCTGTAAGGGCCCGGTGTTAATGACGAACTATGCCCATTATTACCAGAGTATTCGTTAAAGAAGCTGACAGCGACGGGCGCTGCTGCTGCGGAATTTGGGCAAGAATGACAATGAAGCGAATTACTAGTTGTTTATTGTTGTCAGTTATAGGGACAGAGATTCGGAAACTTGTCAATTCAATTCATTCTAAAACCGGCGTTGTGGCCTTGTGGTAGAGTGTTCGCTCTGAGTCTGGGAGACCTTGGTTCAAATCTTGGTCGGGTCAAACCTAAGACTTTTAAAATAGGTACACTCTGCATTCTTGCTAAACACTCAGCACGAAAAAGAATGAGAGTGGTAAATGACAACTGGGCCACATGGAAGAAAGGCTCCGCGCCTAATGTGCTTCCGAGTATAAACAACGTTCATTTAATTCATTCCCATCAGCATTGTTAGTCATGAGGCTTAAGAGGATAAAATCACACATATCCGTCAATTTAAAAATGCGCTATGTGTTGATTTAGATTGCCTTGATTGCATGCATGAATTCCCGTAGTTGGAAAAATCAAGTACTCGACAGTTTCATCATTTTTTTTGCTTCTTGGCTAGCATTTTACCGACACATAGTCGACATGTGAATGTAATGCAAGAATAAAAGCAAAAATCGACTTTGAAGCTCACACCACACTAAGACGTTTGTAGACATCGAGTGGAATTTGCTTGCTGTCGAATCCTTAGCATGATACATTCTACTAACGATTGATTCTAGTATGTGATTGTGTGCACTTTTCACTTATTTTCATGTCTTACTTTCTGATGATTTTCATTTCATCAAATATAGACACTGCTACTAAAATAATGACATCTTATCTACATCTCCATACAGCTAAAATATTCGATGCAAGAACAAGACAATCTATATTTCCGTTCGACTATAAGAAATCAGCATGCGGCATTGCAGCATGGAGTAGGAGTGGCCTATGTTGCACAGCATCTCGGAATTTCGACATTCGTCTTCTTAGTCATAAATAACACAAAAGACAGAGCAAAATAGAGCAAGCACTCGGCATCTCCCGAATAATTTACCAACAAAAATATCAGATACTTATGAAATAAAAAATTGTATCTGACAGACGCTTTGTGTCCAGGAAATTCGTCACTGCCATTGGTACTAGTCAAATACTGATCAAAAATCAACTTTGACCTGTATTTTACAGTCCGTTTCATAAAAAGTGGATCATCCTAAAATTTGACTAAATAAAACATAAGTATGACACAGGCCATTGGTCCAAATGCCAGCCCAAATCAGTAGAGTCGCACCACCTTGTACCCGGGGACGATGTAAATGTCTCGGAATTTCCTGATCAGATTTTATCCATAATCTCAATCGACCATCACTATCCTTCAGACGGACTGATGCCTCATCAGACCAGGCAACCCGATCCCATTGATTTCACCAGTGACAATGACTCATTGCCCATCTGAGACGTCTTTTTGTATGCTGATCTGATAATTCGATCTGAGAGGGCCTCTTACAGCTCTTGAAAATCGACTCAATAAGTCTTCTACGAATAGTGGACTTATAAATGGACGAGTCTAGTGCAGCCATCTCAGTTAACGAGAGACTTGGATCAACTTTAACAAATCTCAAAATTAGGCGGTCTCTATGTTTGGATGTTTTGCGTGGACGGCCAGAGCCCTCTTTACGACAGAGTCGAAAATCATCATGCCATCGATGCACATTTGTGTAAGGGACATTTAGTCGCTTGCTTGTAGCTCGCAAAGAAAGCCCTAGTTCTAGCAAGGCTGACACTTTGCCTTTTGTGAATGCGATCTCGTTATTGTTCATTTGTGCTTTGTATTGTTTCCAACCGGTAAGAGATAGATTTCAAGCTGAAAGCAATCAGGAGTGCTGCCAACACCACCGCAACGAAGTCAGGAAGCTATGGAACATGAAGTCCAGTTAATCACATGTAGCAGTTACATTATTGTTGATGAATAATGGTGCTATACTGGCTCTGATTGACCGATTTTCTTTATTTTTGTTTTGCTTGATAGCTTTTGGCTTGTAGAACAACATATTACATAACAAAGGAAACAAATGTAATTTTATAAGAGTGAGGTATGATTTTGTGTAACATTGCTAAATGAAGATCAAATTATCTACTACTTTTTTATCTATAACAGGAAAACAACTCAATATTCATGCTTGAAATTTCCAACAATGATATTAGTAAGCACAACTGACATATCTTCCAAATTTCAGAGAAATTCGTTCAAGTTTGGCGGAGTTAGACAAAGTTGAAGTTAAGGCGATGTTTAAGGGTGATCCATTTTTTATGAAACAATCTGTACTTATACCTCATTACACCACCTCAATCCAATACATCAAAAAAAATATATCAATATGATCCCAGTAACAGGCTCTGTGGAACACCACTTGAAACTTGTACGCCCATAAGATAACGAAAATTTTCTTCTACTTTTTTAGCACGTTCGGAAGCAATTCGAAGTAGTTCAAAAGTAATTTACCAATTTCGTGATGATCACATAAATTATGTTCTATCAGTCATGACAATGATCTGAAGCACCAATATTACGTCAACAGTATTTAAAGCAATTTATATTTTAACTAAAATACTACACAGGAAGCACAATGCTCCAATCATTTATATTAATTTTATTTTTTGAAATGGTAGTCAAGTTATATCAAAAAAGCGGCTTCATATAAAGTTCTCTCTCTTGTTGATTCATGCATCATACTGTAGAGTAAAGAGCGACTACGTTTTAGCAAAATTCTATGAACATCCGATCTTTGACCGTCACCGCTTACTGTCTAATTATTGCACATTTTTCGAAGAGCAAGTAGTCAATATAAAAATCTCATACAACCAATTCATTGCATGCAACTACAATTGAGTGGTAGGCTAAAAGTCAATGAGGCCTAAAATAAATAATAAATCAATCGGCTACAATTGAATAGTGATGAAAATCAGTTAGAATTAGATAGTTGAGGCCAATATAATAACTTAATTAGAGGCCAATCAATAAGTCAAAAATATCAAAGGGTAGTGGCAACTAGCTCCATATGCAAACAGAAAATAGACTTTATTTTTATGTAAATACCGTGTTGCTTTTGACCTCAAGAAAAGAATGGTCAGTGAATTAAGTACAAACATTATATGCGCATTAAATCTTAAATTTATCTTTATTTTTAGTTGATATTAAACATGTGCTGGAAGATTGCCAAATAAATCTGGAGAACCGCCAGAGCTAGTTTCTGCAGAATGTTGAGACTTTCACAGAGTGATGCTCACTTCATGACGACTACGAATCTGTGCGTCTGTCGAGTTCTATCTGTTTCCTCTTCTTGACAGAATCAAAGAAAAGAAGACGAGGACATTGCATTTTTAAGATTTTTCAAATGGGCTTCTTTGGAGAGTGGACATGTATTTCTACCACAAGGCGAATCAGATATTTGAGGACTACTGCCGATAAGCGAAGGATCGATGCTGTTGTATTGCAATCAAGTATCCCAGACTATGAATTATGTCTATTCATTATTTTGCAAACTTTTAGCATTATTACATCGCAGGCAGAGGGATTATCAATTAATTATGCAGAATTATTATAGCATTGTGAAATAGGCTTACATCTTCTACTACTGAATAAGCTTGCTTTAGTAGCCACATGCTTAAGATTGTCTTTAAATCGCGATGCATGTTGCAGTTTCAGACGTTGATCAGCAGTGAGTGTTTTTCTGTTTTTCAAAATCAGTAAGCTTGCGACAACATACTCGAATGGTCTGCTTGTTGACAGACGAAATTATCCGAAAGACGAACAACTAGAGAAGCAAAGATGAAAGGACTAGCAAGATCGATTCCGAATTTCAGCTGAGTTGGAGTAGATGTAGGTCGCCACACATCAGCTCGCTAACCGCATCCTACCGATTAGTCCGGCAAGTGTATGCAAAATCTTTGATGTATGGAAGTGCTTTCAAATGACTGCTGTTTCCTTGATTCTCTTGATGCGTGACATTTCTATTTTGCGATTACATGAACTACAATTTTTAAATGAATACATGGTGAATTCAGACTGAGTTCAAATGAGAAATTTGATACACTTGTGCATGAAGCTTTTAGTCAATACGAACATGGAACAGACATCAAACATGACACAAGACTGAGACAAAGTGCATGCCAATTTTGTGTTGTTTCCATTGATTTGGTAAAGAAAACTTTGATATCATTTTTTTTGTTGTTTGTCAGTTGAAATTATTGAAATAATGTTATTTTTCATTCTTTCTACGCACAAAAATTAATGTAATTTGTCAATATATATTTCACTGATCTGGCCCTGTTAATTGTGTTATATAGAAATCCTAAGTCAAAAATGTTTTGGAAATCAAATGCTACATCATTTGAAATTTCCATTATTTCTTATTAGTTGTAAAATATCATGAACATTAGTGCTCGTTTGAGTGCATTGATAATTCGAGACCATCACTCTCCCGTCCTCTAGTGGAATTTAAAAGAACGCTACTTGAATGCATCAGGAATAATTATTATACATCTGATTTTACTATTCATATATTATGTATTTAAGAACTATTATATATAACAATATACAATTATTATAACATGGATATTATTGAGTTGTCTCAATGCTGCAGGGGCAGGTTTTCATACAGGATTTGTCGTTGACATTTTAATGGCATTTAGGGTGACAGTTTGATGGCGCTATGTCGATGCAACGTCATTGGCCCGTCCGCGAAGAATCAGGAACCATAACTGTATCGCCCCAATGTCGACGCGACGTTACTGGCCCGACGACGTTTTTTTCACAGGGATTATCGATATCTAACAAATATGCACAATTGCACATATATCACAGTTCATAAGAGTGTCGAATCAAAAAAGAATCTGTATACAGTGAAAAATTTTATATCAAAAGATTCAGTTTTTTGCTGAGATTACGTTCCTGCTGTCAAAAATCATTTGAGCAGTTTTTAAAAAGCTAAAATTTTTCAAATTATTCCTGTATTTACATACTACCTAGATGACGTCCTCTCTATAAGCAGTATAAAACAGGTTGGATATCAAATCGCTTACAAGCATCATAATTAAGCTGATTGTCAAGGGAATTTCATGAACTGCATTATAGTGGAAGTCATGAAAAAGTCGAGATCTAATTGTGCTTTCCTGGCTGAATTTTCAAGTTTTTCATTCTATTTTCATCGGTATGATTTTGGGATTCGCTAAATTTGTATGTTTCATTTCTTGAATTTATATCGCGATATGTGGACCTATGCATCCTATAAATTTAATTGAAATAATTGTCTTTGATTGTGTGATTTTGCTCGACCAGTTGCAGGTTGTCTGTGACATGATCACGCTTTAGAAGAAGCTCTGTAGGTTGAGTATGAAAGTAATAGCAACCTATCGAATTGTTGATTTAACAAACATTGCCTCTACAAGGCTGTCATGACACCGAGGATTTGTAAAATAACATCATTCTTTTTGTATTACTTATCAGTCAATTCTGTGGTAATTTCTTCAAAACTGCAAAATTGGCATATCTCACATTTGGTAACAATACCCAATTATGTTCACCTCGAGTTCATTCAATAAAATCAAAAGTGTATACACATTGGGGATTTAATACCACTCTACCTAATAAACTTACTCTATGTGTTCAACATTGTCATAGTGTGGCATAGTAGCAAACAATTACGACTCATGATATACATGTATTATGGATACATTGTATAATTAAATAATATTATTTGCTCATTTATGTAGTTCATTGACCTACTTCTGCCTAATCACATTGATTGTGTTGCAGGTAGCTCAGTTTATACCACAGCCGATTTGAAGATTCTGGACGTCACATCGCGTCGCACCAGCACTTCATGTTTTCAACCTGCATTACTCGTGTAGCAACACCCTACTTTATTTGGTGACTGGCTTAACTCCGACATTTATTAGACCGGCCCAACTTCAATCCAGACACGACACGGCACCCACATGGTACCAAGACGAGTAAAACACCGTAATCAGTCTTATATTAGCGAACGTTTCCGGAAAAGAGACGGCTACTTCTGTCAAGGAAACTATTCAAAAAGCAGCAACAACCGACGACTACAGACTTCGCGCACAATTTATCGAGGACACTATGAGTGATGCAGATCCAATAGCTCGTCAGTTGACCTTGACTATGTCGACACCAGTAGTAAGCTCATCCCAGGCGCAAGTCCAAAATGCGCAACCCCCCCTCTGTCGGGAAGGTGAGGGAGTTGGTCAAGGATGTGTTGGGAGGAATAGGTCCGTGAGGAGAAAACTGTTCCCTACCCCCCCCTCTGGAAGGAAGGAGGAGTGATGAGGCAAGGGGTGGAATCTCGGAAGGATAGAGTAAGAAAAGGCGGGTTTTAGTGGTTTTGGGATGAGAAAGGCTAGAAATCGTCATGAAGGAGGTCTCGGATTGGAAAATGGAGTGCAGAATCGGACTCTACGTGAAATTTTGGGTTAGCAAGGATGTTTCCAGCAAAATCGGAGAGAAAAAATGTTGAGGACGTCCCCCCCTTTGGCAACGATCTTCCAACTTTGGTTGTAGACATCGTAGAAAGTCGCGCAATAGCTCATTTGAAAGCTAAAAGTGAGAAAAATGCAGTGGAAAGCTCAGTTTGGTCTAATTTTCCTGGGTTGAGGGAGGAAAATGGCAGGAAAACGTCAGAGTTGAAAAAGTCAGGTTTTGGAGGTTTTGGGATGAGAAAGTCCATGTTTCGGTATGAAGGAGCGCTCGGATGGGAAAATGGAGTGCAAATTCGGACGTTTTGGCCACTTTTGGGTCTGGGAACGTCTTCCCAACTCAATCGGAGAGAAAAAGTTCTGACCCCTCCGACCAAACTTCCAACTTTTGTTGTAGACATCGTAGAAAGTCGTGCAATAGCTCGTTTGAAAGCTGGGAGTGGCGTGTTCGTATCTGCCTTCGTTTAGAGGTGAGACGTTATTGAAATTTTGGACATTGACGAAAAAACGACAGAGTTAGAATTTTATGAAAATCGCTCTAGCGGGTGAAGCAAGCCTCGGACGGGAAATCAGAGACCAGATTTGGAATCAGCGTGCCATTCTGCATCTGAATGTCATTCATGCTATGTCTCCGAAGTGAAAGGAAGAAAGATGACAGAAGCAGTAAAGTTTACGAATGAATCTTGTTCACTACATTTTCATCGACAAAGTCTTCGTGGTGTGATTAGGGAATACATCATCTCCTTTCATCATGAAAAGGCAGACTTAGAATATGCTATCGCTGAAGGTTACTTCTTTTTCCAACAGCTCATGGACAGTTTGATGAATAAAGATGTGAAAGGACGATTAGTTGCAGAGATTGAATTTGAGAAAGTGACTGATGAACATGCAGGTGAACGTGTAGTGTTTCATTTTGCATCCTATTCTGCAGAGACGATACATGATCCCAAAGATTTCTATCAGCGACACATGGCGAAAATTGCATCTCGACTAGATTAATTTCATGAGTATGATTCCAACTTGCTCTTATGTCGCATAAAACACATTCATATTCAACTCAATGTGCGAAACTAAATTTGACTACAAGAGTTGGGAAAAGCATTCATGAGTCAGTCATCCGCGTGCCTCCTTTTCCCTGCCGCAACGAAGTCAGGGGAGAAACGGAGGTCTCTGATTGGCTAACATAGTGTCAAATTTGGATTCGCAGGAGACTATAAAAGCAGACGTCTCCCCATTTTCTCTTCATTTCATTCTCTTGACTTGGAAAGTGTGTGTGACTTGCTGAAGCCATTCTCCCCTCTCAACTTTGTCTGATCATTCCTGTTTGCAAATTTACAAGTGAGTGTCATGACGGTGTGGCCTAAACCTTACCAGCATTTTAAAAGAGAGAAGCAGGAGAGTGTGTGGTCGATGATTGTGCAAGCTTATTTTGTTGAACCATCGCCACCACCGCCTCCACCACCTAGACGCTTTACGTTTAAGTCTTTTAGAGAATTGAAACGCAATTCGGGTCCTAAGCCAAAGACATTTAATTTACTGGACGATGATGAAGACTTAGACTTTGGTGATAAGCTTTAAATCCTGTGAACGCTCCAAAAGGTCCTCTTCAGGGCCACCTCATATGTCACTGCTAAGCTGACAATTTTCTTTTCTCTGATGATCATGAATGTACTTAGTGGTATTCTTTCATTACAGACTGCCATGGCCATGAATCCTACTCCAACTGCTGCATCACTGAATCCTCAACATCTCGAGCTGTGGAATCCGAAAATTGAAAAGGTAATTCACGGCTCTCCTACCTACAAACAACAAGTGCGCTACAACGGTGTTCGACTCTATCTTCAAACGCCGGCGGTATACTTACCAAAAGTGGATACGCAAGTAAATCGTTGCGGTCAAAACCTGAGTATCCCTATTGATAATTGGTTGCGTCAGCAGCTTGACATTTTAGAAGACGTTGTGAGGCAAAAGGCTATTATTCCTACTGAACTATTACAGTTGTAGCCAGAAAAGGAAACTTCTTATTATAAACCTTTGTATCGCGGCACTCGCTGCTATATTCTGCGAAGCAAGTATTGCTTAGTCACTTCAGGAGTGACAGTTGAACAGTCAGTTGAAGAAGAATTGTCATCGTTAGGTGCAGGCTTTTATTCTTTTCATATTGAGGTACCTGCTGTTTATGTGGGACCTCATCAATCTGACGGGAATTTGATTTCTCTCAATTTGCGCATTGCTCAAATTCATCATCAACCTGAGCTAACAGGACTTGATCACATTGAGAAAGTCATTGATTCTTGTGTCAAAGAGTGTCAAGAACCTGTTACTAAACCTAAACGTCGTCGCGAATCAAAGAAAAATGGTGCTACCACCAAAGAGAAATCTTAAGTATTGTAATCAGTTAGTATGTAGTGAATGTGGAAAACGCGGCCTTGCGCGTTATGTTCAAATAAAACATTGTCATCATGTTGTATGTATCATTTGTTATGTAAAGGACAGACATCCTTGTAAAGTTCCTGCTCAATGTATTATTTTGTAATGAAGTCTTTTTGATATGGTAGGTTGTCATCTTCATAGACAGTGAGGGAACACCC
Organism: Prostheceraeus crozeri; assembly: GCA_907163375.1. Taxonomy (NCBI): domain Eukaryota; kingdom Metazoa; phylum Platyhelminthes; order Polycladida; family Euryleptidae; genus Prostheceraeus; species Prostheceraeus crozeri. The sequence goes on from CAJQUW010010464.1 coordinate 95,686, forward strand.
ATGAGAAACTCCATGGACACCATGGAATTGAGTGCTATTGCAATGAGAGAAAGTGATCAAACTGTTGTTAGTGTATATCATAGATTTGCCTACTGTCCTCCACACAAAGACGAATGGTCACGACGTCATGTGTATGGACTTGATCCTTCTATTTTGATTCATATTGGATTTTTAAATGAAACGTATTTGATAAGTGATTTCAAACGGTGGCTGTCAGGTTTTCATATTGTTAAAATATTAGGAAATGATTCTGAACGAGAAGCAACAACACTTCAGTTGCACATTGATAATTTATATTTACCATGTTGGGTAGATCGTGTAAGACAAGACTATCATATGCATTGTGATCAAAAGAAGTTTAGAGATGAAATGATTTTTGACATGACAATATGTTTCGGTGAGAGACATCACCTGTACAGACCACCATCCCATTGTAATACTAGATATAAGGTACCTACATTGCAAAACTCTCTTCATGCTGGCATTGTAGTCTCTATGACGTTTATGTACTGTATCTATATTATTGTCAACAGCATGGGTCTATGTAAAACATGTTTTTACTCCTTGTGAATGAATGATGATCATTTTATGAAGTGTATTCTGTACTTGTGAATTTTGTCTGGTGTTGAATAAACTTACAGTGGAACATGATTGTTATTTCTGTTTTATTCATAGTGGAAGTCATTGAAGCAATGTGAAATCTATAGTTACAACGTTTATGATGGCGCATTGTCCCTTAAGTAACCACATGTGTCATTTGACACTTGATCAACAAGGATTCGATGGATTTTTACAGGATTGGAAACTTACATTTAAAATGAAGATGAATGATATGAAAGTAGTGGTCACTGAAAGCCTTCCTCTCTTCAAAAGATTGATGGAGAGTTTACAACCTCAAGATGTAAAGGGTAGACTCGATGCTTATATAGAGTTGAAAGATTTACAAAAACCACTTCGTTTTGGATCATATTGCACAGAATGGATTACTCTTAGTGATCAATTTTATGGTCGTCATATGGAGAAAGTTATGGAGAGAATAGAAGAGACGTTGGAAGGAAATTCATACGTTTTTAAACATATCATGATTCAACTGAGTGTGTTTACATCCACGACTTTGTTTGATGCGCGACACATTGTGTAGATGAAATAAAGATTTATTTTCACTGAGAATTTTGTAATGGTGTATAGAGCAACATGAGTCATTGCGCTTTGTGCATTACTATCAGGCTCTTTTTTAGATAAATGAATGCGTCTTTGTTCGCTAGATTGGGCGTGTCACTCAAGTCTCTGAGAGGACTAGAACGACTTTGTAAGAGGGAAGGTTTCCACACACGAAGTCAAAAGTTCACGTGCGATAACTCTTTGTCACATAACAAAGATAGGGAAAACGTGAAAAGGGAAACGTATGTGATTGGAGCTAGGTCTGCTTATAAAACGGACGCCTGAGCTCATGGCAATCATTTCCGTCCTTGCGCTAACCATGCAGTTGCTCGAAGCCATCAACTCCTGTGCTCTCGCACTGGGTACACTGAACTCCCTTACTTTAGCATCGGGTAAAAATGCTTTCAATCAAAAGATAACTCATCATGGAGAAGCCGTGACCATAAAAACTCCAAGTCATGGGATAGATTATCTAAAGGTTATGTCAACAAAGTATGGACTGGCCGTGTGTGTGCCGCTAGACTATTGGACACGGTTACAATTCAATACTCTTGAAACATTCCTGAAAGAAAATCTCACCATTCCCAAAGAAATTGTTCGACACAATGGGAAGCGGCCACAAGCTCCCATCATGGAAAGACGATACATGTATGTGCATATGGACAGACACTGTCAAAGAGGGCATTATTCTTAAATTTAAAGAAGTCCTTTTCGAAAGGATTCTTGGATTCAGCCCGTTTCTTGTTATTAAATTCTATATACCGTTTTAGAGAGGGCTTCTGCCTAAACTGGATAGCGCGATGGACTTTGTCAAGTTGCATCCCCATACCTAGATAGAATTTGAGGATGGATTAGTGCACAATGTAATGCTGTTTGTTCAATTGGGTGAGCAACAACTTCCTAGTGAGTCTATAGTTTAAGTCATTTTCCGCCTCATATTGTTTATTGTGTTCTTCCATAAAGGGAGCGAACATATCTGGACTGACTATGCCAGATTCGGGTGCGAGAGGAAAATCAACTGTCCTATTCTTAATACAGTCTGGATAGATGAGGTCGACTTCAAATAAATAACCTATGTCGGCCTCATCTCCCAGTGCCATGATGTGTGCTGGATTGGAGAAGTGTTCAATGTCATGGGGCTCTACCCATTGGAAGTCAGACTGTGGCAAAGGCTTGGATAATGCACGCTCATACAAATTATTTTGGTCTATGTACAGTAAATGCGTGGTCGATCCTATGTCTTGGGTACTGTTGACATAATGTTTGTTGACAAATGTTAAGCCACCCCTAATGCCACGTTCAAATAACGTGTACATTTCTGCATCTTGCAGTAAATAAATGCTCTCTTTCGTCATCTTGAAGACTGACTGATAGGACAGACCCGGCAGACTAACAAAATGGACGGGGTCTAAGGCGTCCTGTTCTAATGTGACTTTCCTAAAAGTCTCAAACACGCTAGCCAACAGATAGACGTCTAACTTTAAGTATGCAAGCATGTAGTCACCCAAACTGCGACACCTAAATTCTAACCATGCTTGCTCTGCATGCCTATAGTCATCCAGCGAACAGTCCTCACCCATCAAATCATTTTTAAATTTATCGATGGACGGAAGGGATGTTTCTTTCAATGTATCCATTGAACTAAAATAACTATAAGGAAACGACCCTTTCCGTCGCATCAGACTGTCACTTATGTTGGGATAGTCTTTCCTAAAATGTTGAGAGAGGGGAAGTGTTTCTAAATTATTAGCCAACGCGGCTAAGGAAGAAGACATAAACTGGAAACTGTCTGGAAACTTTATGTCATAGAAGACTGGCTTCCCCTCCTTCGTCTTATCGACTTGGACTTTAGCAGTGATGCACATAAATTTTTCCTTACTTTGTGCAATCACTTTGGATGACCAGGATTTCATTTTACCGAATCCATGGCGAATGATGATGTGAGCATCATAACATTTAAAGTTATGGAAGATGACGGGGAGCGTTCGCCGTTTGAGCCTAAGTTTCATATTGCATTTACTGCATAAGGCAGTCCTAAATTTACCACTGAGATGGCAATGGTCCCTCACTTTCTTATGTTGCTGATCATCAAAGGATGAACAGCAGCGGGGACATTCCGTGGTCCTATCAAACTTGATTTTATCGGCTTTTGTGAAGCACATGGGTTTCCTAGTCAGCTTCGTTTCATGCCGTTGATGAAAACGGGCTTTCCTATCTAAAAAGTTGAGGAAGTTTTTAACGCACTCCTCGCCTGCCACACATGCATTTTATTTTGGTTCCTATAATATGGATGCCAAACTTCATAACAGGTAATGGCTGCTGGCTCATGACTTAGATCTTCTTGTTCAATATAACATTCAATGTCCGCATAGATGGTACATATGGGACTGAGCTCATTGCCGTTTTCTTCATACCTATAAAATTTATCTTTGGGCATGACTTCTATTTGAAGTTTACCCCGAGAGCACCACTCGTGATGCTGTTCAAAATATGGTTCTGATGTGAAACGCCGTGTGCAGCGATCACAGTATTAGAAATTATCCCTATAGGTCGCTTGATGATGGTATAACTTTGACATTTTAGGAATGCCACAATAATGCCATTCTGGGTGGTTTTCGCTATAGACTAGGAGCAGATTGACAACCCGGTCGAAGTTACTTTGGCGATTATTATACCTAACACCCTTGAGACCTTTTTCCCAGAGATGGACGACAATCTTAATATTATTCAATTTTTCAAATTGGGCGATGCCTTTAAAATCTAATCTGTTGACATCTAACCCGTCAAGCTTAAGCTCATCCTCCCATTCACAATACTTGGTGACTCTTTGACGATGCACACCTACATCATTATAGTGAAGAATGGAGAGGACGGCATACTTGAAACACTGGGACTGACACTCTACATTGATGACAGCCTTTTTGTCAGCCAGTGCTTTGGGGAGGGTGAAACAACCACTCCCTTGTAAATTTTCTAAAAGATTTATTTTAATGTCTACTTTCTCTATCCCATCAAAGACCAGACCACTGTCTCTTTCATTAAATTTATTTAAGTTGCTGACCAGATAGGTCGCATGTCTCTCTATCCGCTCGTTTACATCACCTATGAGATCAGCAGCACAGGAGGCTATACTAATGGTCACAGTGGACTCTACTTCTCCCGTGCTACTGTCTACCTTATTAAAACGAGCAGTGAGATAGAACATGCACGTAAGTAAAAATCTGTCTAATCTCGACAACATTTGATGAATTAAACCTATATTATTCATCAAGAAAGGATGAATGTCTTGTACAGCTTCAAAGCTTTCTAACTCATAGTCGCGAACGAGCCTCTCAAGGGAAAACTTGCTCAGCCTTAGAGTGACGTTGTTGTCTGTGTAAAGCTCAGTGGAATGTGTGTGACAGAGTGTGTGCGAAGAAAGAACAAACTCTGTAGGAAAGGTCTTCTGACACGAAGAACAGGAAAAGCCGACGTGCGATGAAGGATGCTTCCTACCTGATGACGTTGGTGGTTGCCTCACATTGCCACAGGAACCGCCTTCGATGTGGACTCGCAAGTTGGTGCTGTTGTAGAAAGTGCGTCCACGACCTTCACACTTGGGCCGTTGAGGGATGGGTCGATGCTTTCCTCCCCTGCAGGCATGGGCAGCGGTGTGACGTCTCACATTGTAGGCTGAGGCGAAGACCCTGTCACACCGCTGGCATCGAAAGTCCTCCTCTTCGACTTCCATCTCCCTCTCCTCTCCGACTATCTCTAACTCCTGTTCCTCCAACAGTCTCTCCACCGACTTGACGGAGAGGAGGGGGAGGTCGACCGCTGCAGGTGGTTGTGGCGATGCAGGGATGATGGGACGGGAGGGAACGTCGCCGTCCAGGAGGTAGGTCGCCAGATCTGTTGAGAAAAAGAGAAAAGAGATTGGTAACATGATCAACATTTCAAGTTTGAAGTCTTATCACCCTATTTCCCAATCACGGATACTTACCATCTAAGGACTGCAACTCCGGCAGCAGGGATGGACGCGGAGGAGGTAGGAGTGGGACACGGGTCGAAGGTGGAAGGGTCCTGGGCTTCGGTGTCGGAGGGATGTGGTGACGGGGAGCAGGGACTGGCACAGGTACCGGTGCTGGCGACGGTGGAGGTTGGACAATGGCTGAGGTCGATGGATAGTAGGGAGTTGTTTGGTTGGTAGTGGTGGTGGAGCGGCAAGGTAGGGCCGGAAATTCGTCATTAAATCTCCGCCTCGCGGCTTCCTCCCACTTCTTCATATTCGCCAAGTCTGTAGAGAGGAAAAAGAGATGAGATTAGAGGTTGCGGAGACAACAATGATGGAGAGCAAGCTATACGAATACAGAAGTGCTAAAACATGACATTCCAACTCTCATAGGTGAGGGTACTTACACTTTCCCAGCCGCTCGTAAGCTTGCCCGATTGCTCCTTGGGGGACGGGTTCCCCATTACAAATGCATCCATGCACTGAAAAAGAATGACAGCAAAGATAAGCAGAGGTAAAATTTGGATTCGGTTTAAACATGAACAAAATAAGGGAAGGGCTCTTGATTTTCATGAGGATGTGTACCCTAATGATGTTAGTAATAGAGTCAATCTTGATACAAATACTTAGATTGCTCGATGGTGGCCTTCTGAATCTCAGCAGCAATGCGGTAATTTTCAACTTTGTTGAATTCCATTTTCTTGGTAGGATGTAGTGGATTAATTGTTAAACTTCAATCACTGAAAAGGAAAATGAGAATCGCTTCATTTGCCTAGTCAACGTTTATCATGGGAACAATCATTGAAGTGACATCTAATGAATTACATTTCACTCTACTCCATATCATAAAGACTAACCTTTGTCGAATGGCTGAAGTACTCTGACCTGGCGAGAGAAAGTATCACGTTGAGTATGAATTCGAACGCCCAACATGAGCAACGGCTCAGAGGTTTCGGTCTAACATACGACGAACAACCCGTGCAACGCAATCCCTCTACGGCAGTACCCGCCGTCCCGAAGGAACGCTCGAGCAAAGGAGGTATTACAGCGATGATATGTTTTATGAGCAGAAGATGTGATAGCAAGAGACTATTCAACTTGATAGCAAGTCAAAACAACCTGATAGCAGGAGCTCACCGACACTCACCTTGTGAAAGATAAATGTGAAGAGCAGAGCTGGTGCACTGCCTTTTATAAGATTTTCCTAAGCGGTGAATGGATCAGACCTCTCGTCCAATCACAGACGACCTAGAGTTCCCGATGCGCGCACGCACATTTGTAACGCGTTCTTGAAATCGTGTTAGGCAGACATGATGTTTAGCAATAGACTCAACCATGGCACCTGAAGTCAATGCATTGAAACATGATGATTGCACGATTCGTTTTCATCAAGAGTGCTTCGGAGGCTTAATACAAGATTATATCCTTGAGTTTCAAAGGGAGGAGACAGAATTGGAAGCATGTTTAGACAACACACGAAAAATATTTACGGAGTTGATATCTTATTTCAGAGACAGTCTCATCAAGGCTCATTTAATTGCACATATCAATTACACTCATTTTCCACAATGTGACGTAGCGGAAAGTGTTGACTTTCAATTTCGTTCCTATGGACAAGAATATGTTACTGATGCTTCTGAGTTTTATACACGACATCTGTGGAAGATTATTTCTCGGATGGACAACTTTCATGGTTACGGCGATCATTTGCTTCTGAATAAAATAAACCATATTGTCATTGCTATTAGTAAAGTGGGTTTCAATGATGTTATATCAAAGACCAAATAAAGTATTTCTTCATGACACTTGTGTTGTGCTAAACTTTCTAGTGCTGTGGTGAACACTGTTTTCATATAACACTATAAACTCTCAGTCTCACTGCAGGAGAAGACTGCTTTCAGTAAACCTGATGAAGCTAATCTAACAGTCATGAAGTTTGAATTTTCTAATAAGGGAACATTTGACAACTGTCTCCAATAAAACTTTCTAACACTGAAAGTAAGTTACAAGACAATCTACACTGTGCAGTAAAACCTTTTCGATAAAACTTTCTAGTGCTGTGATGAGTTCGGTCAGTCATACAACTTCGATCATTAAACTTTATTTTCACAAACATGCGTCGCGGGAAAAAAACTAGTTGACTACACTAACTTTGCAAACCATGATACACTTTCTGACTAGACTTATGAATACAACTTCAATGATCAAACTTTACTTTCTCAAACGGGTGTCGCGGTAATATTATTTGACTACACTAGCGCTTACATTTTATGACATGTGTGTTTCATAAAACGCCATGATCAAATTTTCTAACTATACATCAACCTGTGCTGCAGTAAAACTTTTGTACGACACTGACAAGAGCTTATTCACTAGCGAAGAGAGAAATCTGTGGTGTGTTGCGTGTGGCGCAACGGTGGCCTCCCATTTCATTCCATTCATCATTTTTCTTCCCCTCTGCATTCCATATCCGAAGATATGTGGCGGGCGTGGGACCGCTTTAGCTGCATTAGAAAGTTGGCCCTTAAAAGAGCCCATGGGTCGTTCTCCGTCCACCGACACTCTCACTTCTGCAAAAACTCTGAAAGAAAAAGAATAGGAGATTAGAAACGGCAAGGAAATGATCATGTCGAGGAAACTTACTGGGCAACTTCTTCCGAACTTTTCGGACGACGAAGTCCTCCAGATCTCCAGTGATGTTCAAATTCATATGTAGACACCGGACTCCGTCGCCCTCATAGCATTGCTGAGTCACATTGGGGTCGTCGGTGATTGTGGGGACGTCACATATATCATTTTGGAAGAGGGGAAGATGGACTTCATACACTCTTCTTTTTCTACTCTTCAAACACTCATGCAGTCGCTCAACTTCACCCGCCAACCTCTTATTTATGCCCTTCACCTCCTCCGTCTCCTTCACCACGCTTCGCATCCGCTCTATCTCTTCATCTTTTCTCGACAAACTCGCCTGCAAACTCTCCACCAAACCTGCCTTCCTCATCAACTCGCTCCTTTCCGCCATCCATTCCTTCTCCTTCTTTCTCATGCTCTCCAACTCTTCCCTCGTTGCCCTATACCCCTCAACCTTCGCCGTCAGCTCTTCATTCTCCTTCAAAACCTTTCTAATAACACTTTCCAACCCCATCATACGATCCTTCATCCTTGCAAATGCCTCCGTATCAGACCCCTCTTCCCGCCGTGTCGATGACGCTGCCATCGGCTTACCCACTTCCTTCCCCTCCCCCTCCAGATCACCGATATCCTTAAACAAATCCTCAATCACCTTATCCAAATCAACATCAACCTTCTAGTTCATTTTCGCTGTCAACTCAACTTCCTCACTCGAAGTCTCATCACTCGCCTTCGTCACCACTTTCTCCCCAACCACGTCCTCAATCGTTGCCACCGCCTTCCTCACCTCTTCCCTTTCCAACAAATCTCCCTCAAACCACGCCTTGAACCCTGCCATAGCTATATTGCCACTTGGACACTCGTTATGATCCTTAAAAACCTCACCTCATTCCCTTCCCCACATACCACCCGATGATGCACGCACACTCTCAACAACACCTCTCTCAAATGCGCGGCCACCGTCCCCTCTTTTATGTGCTTCTTCAGCTCACTGCCTCTGGCAATCTTGCCGCAACTGTATTTGCCAACCAGCATTCTAGCATCGCCTGATTTCGTCATGATAATTCTGTAAAGATAGAGTACAATTTGATAGCAAGTGTTTATAGGATACTACTTGCTGATATGCATTCAAAGACATTTGATAGCAAACGTTGGAATAAAATCGCCAACCAAATTTTAAGAGTATGATTCCTAGCTTTATCCTAAATCCCAAAGTTTGATAGCAAACCTTGTCAGAGCACTCACCGTTCGTCTTGCAACTTGAAACAGGAGTGAAGACTAGAGAAAAGTCGCGGTTTATATACCCAGGGAGCACAAAGCCATAATTCAGACCTTCCTTATTTGGTCAAGCTTTTGACTTGACAACAGCAGTTTTACCATGCATGGTCATCGGCAGTCACCGTGCTTTCCGTTACCAAGTCCCAACACAAAGACGAATTCCCCTATAACGCGAAAAGGTTTGACGTCAATGCTTGCAGTAACCGCCCCATTTTTACCAAGTTACAATGACAAACGATAGACGTTGCCAACCCTGAGTTACTGAGGCTAGACGAAAAAGGCCTGATAGCAAGCCAGCAACCGTTTGGGTGCTAAGCTCTTGAATCTGTTACAGGCATTACTCAGAGGGGATCTTATCCCAGCTCCAAGGCCTCGACCCACAAATCCAACCTCGAGCGGACAGAGCGTGCGTCATATCATTGCGTTGGTATCCGGGCCCCAGTTTTGACATGAAAACCGGTGGAGTTATTTACAAGAGCAAACGACCCAAGTCACAGAGACTCATAAACAACTGCTTTTTATTCAAAAACTTTAATTATTATCATTAAATATCAATTTAAATTTTTCAGTATTTTAGTACTACTCATAAAACGTTTATAAGTAGTCTGTCACCTGCAGCACAGCAAGAGCTGTCGAATGTTTTTTGAATCAAGACTAAAGGACTTGTAGAAGCAAAGTTACAGCCGTTTGAAGATTTCGGCCTACTATCATCAAATGGTCAGTCATACTCAAAGTAAGTATATAATAGAAGTATGCAATCAAAGCATGATTTGTGGGGACATCTATGATATTACTTTTTCGCCAGCTCTTATAAGCAGCTTTATTTGATATCTCAATTGATTATAGAAGAGTATTGAAATATTGAATGAAGTTGACTGAATAGCTATGTCAAAACTATGGAACTAAGAATAAGGTCATAGCTATACACAGTTGTAGATCTAATAGAATCTGGAACTGACACAGAAATCAGTCGAATTTCGCATTACTGGAAAGAAGGCAGGTCATATTGATGCATAAATGTTTTCGATACTTTAATCATGATGAAGTGCTGAACAATACGATTTATTGTTTTTGACTGACAAGAAACATTAAATTACCTTTTTTCTGAGATAATGAATTCATACGATCGCACCTTCATTATAGCGATTGTCGATGAAATTAAACTGAAAGAAAAATAGCATGTTAAGGAATACGTAAGGTTTGAGAAGTTCAAAAGCATGGCACTGGGTCCCCCTGAAAATCATTCAGTATTATCCACTCATTGGTGGGGGTATCACCGGGTTCCAACCGGCTCATTGTTGCCCAGTTTTGCTTCACATTAATCAAACTGATGTGATGAACAGAACTGGACGACACAAATTCAATAAAACTTGATGATGAAATCACGAAATAAAAACAGATCTAATTTCACTTCAATAAGAAAGATTTAAAATCGGAAAACATAACAAGGATATGAAATATTTTAGTTTAAGAAAGACTGGTAATGTGGCATACATGTCAGTATAAATAAATAATTGAACAAATGTCAATTGAACAAAAGCGCAATGCATTAAAGGTAAACGCATATAGGAAGCATATTCTGAATGATGAACTTATAATAAAACATGTAACTAATACATAGGGAATTATGAAATTATAAGAAAATGTGCATATCAATTATTTTCTAGAAATGTCATTTACATGAAAGACATAAATATAATTTTTTGCATATGTTTTTGTAGAAATGTGACAGATGAACAAGTGATAAACAGGTGGAATTAACAAATTAGAATAAAATTATATATCATGGTAGAGACAATAAAATTACTTATGATCGTCTCATTTTATTATTTTCATATGACTTAGACAAAATTTTTCTCTTTCTTTGATCTCTTCTTTTTTTGGCTTCATTTATCTCATATAATTGACAATAAAATCGAATCGACTTTCTTATCCATATTCTGCGCAGACTTTCATCAAAATTCTTAAATGTGTTTCACAAGCATTTAAAGTGTGATTATGAACTTCATTAGCTGTTGCTGTTAATATTTCCTGAACAATATTTCTTTTGGTTACATGAAATCTCAATTGTCTATGTAAGAAATTCTCTAGCTTTAAAAAAAACGATAATAATGTCTCATTTGGATATAGAAGATGGGAATTTACGTCAAACTTACGGAATTGGGTAAAAGAGTCTAATGGAGAATTGGAGCATAATGATTTTTCGCACTCTATACAATTATTGACCTTTTTCAAGTAGGCTGAAATGGCTGAACCCGCACAATAAATGAGTCCATCCTGCTGTGATGTTGTCCTATTCACGATGGGAATGCTTAACATGTCACGTGTAGCCAATATTTTCTCTTTCCTCTCTAAGGAAAGTCTGGTAGGTACGGACTCATGTTTTGACAAAAGAGAAGACGCCTCATCACCTTCATTATGGATACATCCTGAAAGTATATATCAATAATTTACCATATTACAAATATTCAATGCATACAAGTAGAACTGGTTAATGATGACGAATTATTACATGAGATTGATAATTAATCAAAATTAATCGCTAGGCTTTCAGCTTACTTAATGTGTCCATCAATGAGAAAAAGTTATTTTCCTCAGGGTCGACAACATTTCCTTTGCCAACAGAACGAATCATAAGACAAGCTGATGCCAATCTCAATGTTGCACGAAATGTCCCATCGTTTGGACAGTAGTTATGACCATTGTGTCCTCGGATAATACTGAAGAGATTCTGGAAATTCAATGATACATTTTACGAAAGAGACAGGGATTTGATCATGCATCATATATATAATTCAGTCATGCAATCGCATCTATATTATATGCACATATAGGTTCACGCTATCCAATTATAGTCGAAGCTCGTTAATTCGGACACTGATCATTAAGACTTTCGATAATTAAGACAGCTGAAGCCTGGCATTTGTCGTCTTAATTACCGAGCTTAGACTGTATATTTCAATTGTACAATCTAAACACAAAACGTAAGCATGCACATTAATTACATATACTGTATGCATGAATTACCTCTAAGGCATCTTGATTAAATCGACCAGTAAGTACAAATACAAAACGATAATTCGTGAAAGCTGTTTGCAAAATTCCTTTAAGACCAGCAATACACTGTAACCAACCTAGTTGGACCGGTAAATTTTTCCTTGCATCAACAATTACCCATGAATGCACCCACTCCGAGAAGCTATCCAGTTTCTGTGGAAGAAAGAGACATTAATTTTAGTAGAAATTGGTCAATTTTCAATATATCTACATTATGAAAAGCATTAACATGAAAATCTGAAGTAATAGAATCGCAAGTTAGTGACTTACAGCCAATACAGATGGAAGATTGTCTGCATATACAGGGCGTTTCCGGGGATCAGAAGAACCACCAAAACAGTTGAATAAATCGAATAAATCATTTATTGTCTCAACAAATTCTGCAGTTCCATTAGCCTCGTCAGGTAAATTTCCAAGTTGGATATGCCGACGTAATGCTGTAACGTTTATAGTGATTTTCAATTTTAAGGTAGGCTTACATATTAATTCTGCATAATCACAGAGAGGTTCGTGAGCATGGTACATAATTCGTGAAAATAAGATTCATTAAAAGATGCAGAAATGAGATTCTTATCTTACCTACAGCGCAGCTTCTACTCATGACGTGAGCTGCTAGGGAAACTGACATTTTGGAGGAAGACGAAAGGAATACATGCGCAGCACGTATTTTCCACGCCAATTTAAACTTTGACATTGACTCTAGCCGATGAAGTTGCACGATATGCTTCCACTTGAAAGTTCCGGTAGAAGTCTACATAAAACGTGTATGAAAATTTTACACAGAATTTTTGAATAATGAATAATATATATATATACAGGTACATATGACACCAGATTTTCTGTGAGTTGAAATGTAGAACACGAATAACAATGAACATGAAATCATTACATGTAAAAGTAAACAAAGTCAATAATTCAATAACTTCAAGTAGAAGTCAAACAATAATATCGTATTTACCATTATGGCATGCCTGATACCATTATTTCTGGTATTTTTCAATAGATGAGGAGGGTCAGGAATTACGTAGACTACATCACCAGTACTTGGATGAGCAATATACGGTCTATCCGTAGAAACCCCTAACTCTCTCCAAAGTCTTGTCTGGCTTGTCTCCTGATCGCATATAATTGACATTACCGTCAAACCTGCATCATGGCAATACCTTAAAGCAGAGGTTACAAGCTCATTCAATTTTGCCCATGAAACGGTGCCTCTATATAAAAAATAGCCTATTGCCTGTTTCCATTTCCTGGTGCATCCTCTAACCATGAATACCAAAGCCTGGTTAGCAATAATCGGCATTTTTTTACTATTGCCAAAGTCAACAAATCCCTCGATTTCATCTTTTGGTGCGTTGAACTTTAAACTGTCACTGATTGACATTGCATCGAAGATGAGTGAAACAATTCTAAAATCAATAAAAATTCAATGTCAGGCGTCATCATGATAATTGCTAACATAGTATCGACATATACATATTCATACATATCACTATAAGATGCTCATGCCATAGGCTGTATATGCTTTGTATGGATTGTTTCATTAGAATTGAAACAATTAATATAATAGATCTCGCCTTTTAGCAATAATCTGAAATATTTACCTTTCTTGATCAGCATTTGTCTGAGAGTCCATTTTCTGTCGAAGTAGTTCCTGAGTTGTGGAGTCTCTCATTCAGTCTACCATCTTGTCATGCCAAATGGAAGAAAAGCATCAATAGTTGAGGACAATTCTGTTCTGACTTCTATCTACAGTTTAAACGAAGATTGGAGACTGGTGTACTTGTCCCAAGTAATTTCGGACGAATTAGCTTGCTTACAATGGATTGTCAATATAAATTTTCATTTTGTTGCCTATTAAATAGGTATGTTTAGATATACTACAAATATCTAAGTTCATTATCCACATCGACAGTGTATGGAATTTTTTACTCGATCATACGTCTTGGCCATTTAAGGTTATGATTATAGTGTGAATTTATGTTAAAAAACATGTGTATATAAATTATGATCAAGAAGCAGTACGATGATTTGCTCTTACATATTCTATAATGAAATGATTCTTACCTCTAAAATGTCGCGGTCATTATTCTATTTAGTTAAATTACATTTCCACATGCAGCAACCGAATCAGCACAGAATGGACGTTACGATGCACAACGAAAAATATCACTGCTTATGGTCAACCATCTCAAACAGACAGACAGACAGACATTCAACACAGATGTCAGTCGGTAAAACTCTTTGCCGAAACTTTGCGATGCATCAGTCAAATAAACACAATGACGTTGCACAGGATATTCAGTCGATGAAGAATACAGTCATGCTTACACGCTGTGAGAAAACTGGAGTGTGATGATGAGGCAGAAATCTTCCCTTTCACACGCTCAACAATCACAATAGCCTAGTGTTTGTTCAACCAAACATGACTGGTAATGACTCTACATTCACAATAGGACAGTTGTGACGTGACAATAATTAATGCATATTGAGATTACGTTGAAATCTCATGTTCTAGTCGTCCTATGACGATGGGAATTCCACCTGCTAGTCAGCTGTTCGTATCCGAGTATTATTTTGGTTTGCAGTGATAAGTGATATGCACGTGAATTTAGAATTATGTGGACAATCATTTTTGCACTCATGGGCAAACAGGATTGGTTAAAATACAATAATATGTTCAGAATTAGTGAAATTTATAGTTTTCCCTTCTTTCCAGGAAATATTTGTATTATTTTGCGCCTTCAATATATAGTTAAACAATGTCATAATGCCAAAAATGGATTCGCTTGCCTCTAATTCATCTTGAGATTGCTATTATTCGTCCCTGATGCCGTCGGCAGTGAAAATGATGTATAAATTGAATGATGTAGTAAATTACCTTTCAGAATTAGTTGGAAAATTGTGGAATCGCTTCCCATTTTGTCCAAAGTAACTTGAACAATTCGGTACACAACAATTTTTCACATTCATGCTGGCGAAAAAAGATGGCGGACGTGTCGCCAAAAAAAATACATTAGAGCAATGAGTTGATTGCACACTTAACATATTTAAACACTTTGGTCATACTATACTGACTAACCTATAAGTCTGACACCTTAGCTGATATCAGCAATGGAAAGTCAGAAGTCCGATATCGGAACTCAAGAGAAACAACTTACCTGTAGTCAGTTTCTCAACTTAGTGAAATTCCTCTCCCGATCCCGTTCTTATATACTCTGTGAATATGCGATCGGCAATCCATGCAGGGGGGAGGGTCAGAACATTATTTGTCACAAATTTGACGCTAATTCCAAATCTGGTCTCTGTTTTCCCGTCCGAGGCTTGCTTCACCCGCTAAAGCGATTTTCATAAAAATTCTAACTCTGTTGTTTTTTCGTCAACGTCCAAAATTTCAATAAAGTCTCACCTCTAAATGAAGGCAGATACGAACAAGCCACGTTTTTCACTGAATTTGTCTCACTCCCAGCTTTCAAACGAGCTATTGCACGACTTTCTACGATGTCTACAACCAAAGTTGGAAGATCGTTGCCGAGAGGGGGAGGGGTCAAAACTTTTTCTCTCCGATTGAGTTGGGAAGACGTTCCTAGACCTAAAAGTGGCCAAAACGTCCGAATTTGCACTCCATTTTCCCATCCGAGCGCTCCTTCATACCGAAACATGGACTTTCTCATCCCAAAACCTCCAAAACCTGACTTTTTCAACTCTGACGTTTTCCTGCCATTTTCCTCCCTCAACCCAGGAAAATTAGACCAAACTGAGCTTTCCACTGCATTTTTCTCACTTTTAGCTTTCAAATGAGCTATTGCACGACTTTCTACGATGTCTACAACCAAAGTTGGAAGATCGTTGCCGAAGGGGGGGACGTCCTCAACATTTTTTCTCTCCGATTTTGCTGGAAACATCCTTGCTAACCCAAAATTTCACGTAGAGTCCGATTCTGCACTCCATTTTCCAATCCGAGACCTCCTTCATGACGATTTCTAGCCTTTCTCATCCCAAACCACCAAAACCCGCCTTTTCTTACTCTATCCTTCCGAGATTCCACCCCTTGCCTCATCACTCCTCCTTCCTTCCAGAGGGGGGGGGTAGGGAACAGTTTTCTCCTCACGGACCCATTCCTCCCAACACATCCTTGACCAACTCCCTCACCTTCCCGACAGAGGGGGGTTGCGCATTTTGGACTTGCGCCTGGGATGAGCTTACTAGTGACACCAACAGCCCTCCGTGATTCCGCTACCTCTCTTTGATTTCTTTTAATATCTTTTCTACTTGACTAACTTTTCATTTGTACTTTTTAGTACGCTCAATATACTGATAGCCATTACTTCCAAATTCAATGTTTTGCTTCTTTTGACTTCAGTTGCAATTAATTGATTGATTTTGCTTTCAATTTCAATTAATTGATTGAAAACAGCAATTAAATTGCAAGCAATTTTTGATAATCCCGGTTGTGAAGTCCTTCGCTACTTTTGCACCAAAATTTCATAAAGTAATGCTTGCCATTCATTCATGATTTGACAGAAATCTTGCGTTGAAGTCATACCCCAGACCACCTGTGGGTATAGCCATGATGGTAATGACCATCCGACAATGGGTGGGGCTTCAGCTGGTGAATTTATGTTTATTTTGACCAGTTGACTACTAGGTTTGACCAGTCAAGAACGTGTTTTGAACTTTCAAGATTGATAATGCTATTTCAAAGTGCAGCAGTCGAAAAGAGATTGTGTCATTGCCGTTTCAAATGCATTTTGCCGGAATTATTGCGTAATCTACTGTCCTTTACTAAATCAACTGCAGCATTATCGTTGCAAATGCAAAATGAAACAATAAAAGTAGTAAAGACTCAGTTCTTTCTTTATTCATTTAACCTGTTGAGTCACAGTTATTCAAATTGCTTATAAATATAAACTGACAGTTGCTTGACATAAAAAAAACCTGCGTCATTCTATCTACCTTTTTCCAAAATGACTGGTCTTTTTCGAGTGACTACACATTCTTCAAATGTGCTGCAGCTTGGTCAGTGTTGGAATGAAATCGACTGCTTAACTGATTCGATGGATTCATGCAATAGTGTCTATGGGCACTGCACACTTTCATCAGTTACACTTGTGTGAATAATGATTGAACTGTGAGGATACTGAAGTGAATGACGGATGTTCATCCTCGGGGCTAAACAGATTAAAGTATTGGACTTAGCTGATCTACCAATATCATAATTTTTGTCTTTCAATCGATACATGGCATTAATGTCCTATTCTTCTATGTCTCTATAACCTTTGCAGGACAGATAGATGCTTTTGCTATATTCAATGATCGCTCATCGTTTTCGTCTTGAAGTCAATACTTCAATAATATTCATTGAAGTTCATGTCAATATATTCCATGAAACATATCGATCATGAGATCCTTTGACAAATGTGTAATGACTCCTAACCATGCCAGAGTTTTTAACCGTTATCGGGAAGATGGACACTTTAATGTTGTCCACGTTACTTGTACAAGTCCTTTTTTGCTACTTGTTGTTTCCCTCAGTGCTGCGTTATTTAGCTAAGTAAAGATAAGTTTTCGATTTCATCCAATCATAGATATTGAAAATTGCAATGAATTGCTTGATTCATGATTTTGTTCATTGGTAATGCGCTTATGAGAAATGCATTCGGATCTAATCAAGGTTCTTGCAAGCTGAGGCAAGCTGCAACAGAAAACGGTCTGTGATAACCTAGTAGTCAATTCATGATCTAGAACAAAGCAAGAACATGTTTAGTTAAAGAAGCCTATAGATGACTATGTTTTTTAGCCAGATGAAGATTTTTTGTCTAAATGGCAAACTTTCATTCATAGAAACAGTCTTCTGGCATGGCGAGAAGCTTCGAGTAAAATATTGATTTTGCTGCTTTTTCAGATTTACTTTGAAGCTGAGATGCTCATTTGCTATCTCGTCAGACTGCAAGTACAGCCAAGATTTATCTGTATAATATACTTTCATCTATGGTTACAATAATTTCGCTTGCAATGAGAATGTTGCACTCGATTTGGAGGTTTTATATTTGCTTTGCAGATCGCCATTGATGTAGGGTGAATTAGCGTCAGATTTTGTTTTCATTATGCTGTTGATATGGCAATCTGCAGTTGAAACGGGAACGCTTCACCTCATTTCGGCAACTCTGCTGTTGGAATGTCAGCGATGAACTCTAAGTGTCAATGCTGCGAACTGTTATGTCATTCTGCTGTTGAAATTTCTATACTTAATATGAAACGGATGATTAGCCTCTTGATCGGTCAAGCCTTACAAAACTGCTCTTAGTTTGACCACTCTCAGTCCATGGATGTGCTCACTTTTCTTGCATGCGTCACCCGTTTATAGAGCTCTACCTGTGACTCTCCTACATAAGGTTGAGCGATTTCAAAAGCGCAGCTATCTTTCAATTTGTGACTCGTCATGCAGTTGTGATGCTTTCCCTGATTTGTCAAGTCGTTTTCATAAAGTTGCAGTCAAGTTATTGATATGTTCTGAGACTCATCATTTCCATCCTTTGCATCATTTGGTTTCTAAACGACTACCTCACACACAAAAGTTATTTGTTCCTTTCCCTCGTATCCAAAGACGTTTACACTTATTTCTACCTGGGCAGCGATCTTGTGTAACTTTTAATGTCTTCCTATCTTACATTCGTATGTTTTTTCACTTGATTATCTTATCTGGTTAATTTTCTATTTTGTATGTGACAGTTTTTTGTCTAATGTGATTGCTTGTGATTACCAATCCTTGAAAATCTTTACGTCGGTCAGTCTTCGCAACCACTCAGACAGCGCATTGGTGAACACTTATGGTGAGCTATCTCTTCTAATGGTCCGAACTCACCTGTGAACCCTCATTTCAATTCATCCTGCGACCTTTCTTCCTTTCAATTTTTTGCCATTGACCGTTGTTCTTCCCTTTCTCGACGCCTTCAAAAAGAAAGAATGTGGATCTAACGCCTGAACTCGTTTTTGCCTGTTGGCCTCAATAGAAGTTTGCACATTCAGAATTCAACAATCAATCTTGTCACGATCCGAAGTGATTGTACATCAAAGCTGAATAGTTTAGTAAAAATCTATGCAACAATTTAAATGCATATAAAACTGATACAAATCTTCGCAGTATTTTGAGATGATATACTCACCACTTTTCATGTCTTCTTGATTTTTCCTGATTTTTTCCTTATTGTATGTATCATGTAGCATATTAACACACACTTGAAACTCACCTGGTGATCCTGTTAGCTGTTTAATCATTGTATTGTGTGATATCTATGTCTCACTTTCTCTTACCTTGCATACGTCAGTTGATTGTATTTAACTCTATCCGTGTCAATCGAGATATCTTTTATTGTCTGTTCGAACGAGTTTTCATTGTCAATTATTGTGAATCGATCATCTTATTGAAAGTTCGCCTGTGCACGATACTTAATGTGTAAATTTGCTTGCTACTTTCTAATGCACTAATGGTTTTGTGCTATCAGAGGTATGGCGAGCGGCACGCGGAGATCTTTCCGAGATCCTCGCTTTTCCTAACATACTACTACTTTAAGTACAGCACTGAAAGTAATTTGTAATGTCGGAGTGGTAAATATTTCACTCATTTTATTCCCTGAAGATGAGAATTTGAAGACATCGAATTATTGATGTGACATGTCCACGTCTGACGAAAACTTCTGTCATCTTGGTGTGATATTTAGCTTTCATTTAAAATGACAAACATCTCACACCCTTGCATATAACGAGATACTTATGGGTTATCTCCCCCATGTTTCCAATTTGTCTCAAATCTGCAAAAATGTATCAATCGCCACGAAACTTCAGAGACACGTATTTGAGTATATTTCCTACACACAGGCAAAAATTTATGCAAATCGGACAAGTACTTTTTGCATTTGAGACGATAACGTGAAGTGCAGCAATGTCAACAGTTTGGTCTGACTTCGTCTGTTCGATGCATTATTGTTGCTCATGTGTGCATTGTTCTCTCTCGCTTTTCGTCTCATCCGCTGCTATTTGAAATCTTCTCACGGCCACTACCTTGCCACACCTTTCTTAAGTTAAAAATGTTGGTGTAAGGAATGTGGCCTGGTCATCATCACCTCACGAGTTTACGGGAAATGACTTTGTTGTCATCAAGTGCTTTCTGCTCCGGCGATGAGGTCAGGCGAAGTCAGATCAAGCTGTTGACGTCGCTACACTTCACGTTATTGTTTCTAATTCAAAAATTACTTGTCCGATTTGCATAAATTCTTGCATGTAGGTAGAAAATACATTCAAGTACGTGTTTCTGAAGTTTTGTGACGATTGATTCATTATTACAGATTTTAGAAGTAGTAATCCCATTGCAAATTCAAGGACGGTGCGGTGCAGTGATGAGTCATCGATGAGTCATCAGGCTGACTCAGCCCCCCCTCTGGCAGGAAGGGAGATGGCCAAGGATGTGTTGGGAGGAATGGGTCCGAGAGGAAGAAACTGTTCCCTCCCCCACCACTCTGGAAGGAAGGAAGGAGGAGTGATGAGGCAAGGGGAGGGAAGGAAGGTGATGTGTGAGGGATAGAGTGAGGAAAGGGCGGGTGTTGGTGGTGTTGGGATGAGAAAAGTTCGAAATCGACAGGAAGGAGGCCTCGGATGAGAAAACGGAGGCCAGATTCGGAATTTTTGGCCGATTTTGGGTTAGGAAGGATGTTTCCAGCGACATTGGAGAGAAAAAGTTTTGAGGACGTTCCCCCTCCTGCCAAACTTCCAACTTTGGTGTGAGAGATGGTAGAAAGTCGTGCAATAGCTCATTTGAAAGCTAAGAGTGAGAAAAATGCAGTGGAAATCTCAGATTGGACTAATTTTCGTGGGTTGAGGGAGGAAAATGGCAGGAAAACGTCAGAGTTGAAAAAGTCAGGTATTGGAGGTTTTCGGATGAGAAAAGTCGTTTTTCGGGCAGAAGGAGACCTCGGATTGGAAAATGGAGTGCAAATTCGGACGTTTTGGTCAATGTTGGGTCTAGGAACTTCTTCCCAACTCAATCGGAGAGAAAAAGTTTTGACCCCCCCCCCCCCCAACGGCAACGATCTTCCAACTTTGGTTGTAGACATCGTAGAAAGTCGTGCAATAGCTCGTTTGAAAGCTAAGAGTGAGACAAATACAATGGAAAGCTCAGTTTGGACTAATTTTCCTGGGTTGAGGGAGGAAAATGGCAGGAAACCGTCAGAGTTGGAAAAGGCAGGTGTTGGATGTTTGGGATGAGAAAAGTCGTTTTTCGGGCAGGAGGAGGTCTCGGATGGGAAAACGGAGTGCAAATTCGGACGTTTTGGTCAAAGTTGGGTCTAGGAACTTCTTCCCAACTCAATCGGAGAGAAAAAGTTTTGAAGACCTCCCCCCCATCCTGCCAAAGTTCCAACTTTGGTGTGAGAGATGGTAGAAAGTCGTGCAATAGCTCATTTGAAAGCTGGGAGTGAGACAAATTCAGTGGAAAACATGGCTTGTAAGTATCTGCCTTCGTTTAGAGGTGAGATGTTATTGAAATTTTGGACATTGACGAAAAACGACAGAGTTAGAATGTTTATGAAAATCGCTCTAGCGGGTGAAGCAAGCCTCGGACGGGAAAACAGAGACCGGATTTGGAATCAGCGTCAAATTCTGCTTCGGCCTGCTAAATTTGAAAGCCATCGGAGAGAAACAAATTTTTCATCATTTTTTTCCGAAAAACGACTGTTAGAATTTTTACGATGGCTGTGGGCTGTAGAGCCAAAACGAAGCATCGAATGGGAAAATGGAGGGCAGATTCGGATTCAGCGTCAAATTCTACTTGGAAATGGCGAATTTCTAGCTCCATCGGAGCACTAGAATCAGAGATAGACGGGGTTTTAGTGTTTGGATGATGGGTATTACGTCATCAGCTGATCGCCACACACTATATAAGTGGAAACTCGGCTTGTGGAAATCAGTTCTCCTCCCGACTGGGTTGGGGTAGGTGAACTCTGGAGCTCCGATGATAGCTTCGGACATTCCAAATTCCGGGTTTCTAGAAGAAACCGACTTAGAAAATTTCATTGCTGAAGTCAGCTAAGGCGTCAGACTTAGAGGTTCGCCAGGAGATGGCCTTCGTCTCCAGGCCATAAAATACTCCAAAACTTTAAAGGCTTGTAACTTTGCTTCTACAAGTCCGTTTGACTTTTTTCAAAAAAGGTTCGGTCGCTATTGACCTGCCCTAAGTCATAGACTACTTATAAAATTTCATAAGTAGTGCTTAAAAAGTTGAAAACTTTAAATTCACTAGTTTTGGAGGTTTTCTGGGGTTTTCGACGCTGCTGAAGTCAACTAGATGATTTTTAATGATGTCTGAGCCAGTCTTCTCATGGTATAAGCAGCTTTTCACTGAAAGCGAGCAAGACACGGAGAGTTTTGCTGTAATATTCCACTGACAGGGTGTTCCTTCTGGACGGCGGACGATGCCGTAGTGATAAGTGTGGCAAGGGAGTGTGTCATAGTTTAGACCGAAACCGCTGGGGCAACTCATGTCTCATGTTGGGCATTTGACACAGTTCTCAACGTAGCACTTTGAACGCTAATCGGTTGAGTCTTAGCTATCTTGTCATGGGTGGCCTCTAAACATCTCCATTGCAAAACGCTTGTGAATGAAGCTCTCTACGGCTTGCTATCAAGCTGATCAAAGCAACGACTTGCTTCCTCTCACCAACTCCACCGGTTTTCATGTCTGGCGATCAAGTCATGGACGGTGCAAGTCACGGAGATTTTCGGTGTCATACTTCCTGTGGGCGGGCGTTCTTTCGAGACAGCGGTGAAGTCCGTAGCGATGAGTACTGCACGGGTCGTGGGCAATGGTAATCCTTGTGAAACCTCTCTGCGTCATGTTTGCAAGTGGTTGCCTTTCGTCTCAACGTTGTACTCTGACCGTCAGGGCGACATTTAGCTATCTGCCACAGGTTACCTCATAAAATCTCCATTGCACTTGTCTCCGGACAGTTGCCGAAGCATCCGAGAATGAACCATGCGTTCTGCTTGTCTCTATCACGGAGACGAAATGATGAAGGAATGAAGGGAGGACATTCATGCGCCACACGCAACACATCACAGATTTCTCTCTTCGCTAGTGAACAAGCTCTTGTCAGTGTCGTCAGAAACTTTATCATGTTGTACAAAGGTTTTACTGCATCACAGGATGATGTATAGTTAGAAAGTTTGATAATTGAAGGTTTATTCGCAAGTCTAGTCAGAAAGTGTATCATGGTCTGCAAAGTTAGTGTAGTCAAGTAGTTTTACTGTGACACACGTTTGTAAAAGTGAAGTTTGTTCATTGACGTTTATTCGTGAGTGTCGTCAGAAAGTGTATCATGGTTTGTAAAAGTTTTATTGCAACACAGGTTGATGTATAGTTAGAAAAGTTTGATCATGATGTTTTATGAAACACACATGTGATGAAATGCAAGTGATAGTGTAGTCAAATAATTTTACTACGACACACGTTTGCGAACGTCAAGTTTGATCATTGACGTATGACTGACCGAACTCATCACAGCACTAGAAAGTTTTATCGAAAAGGTTTTACTGCATAATGTAGATTGTCTTGTAACTTACTTTCACAGTGTTAGAAAGTTTTATTGGAGACAGTTGGCAAATGTTTCCCTATTAGAAAATTCAAACCACATGACTGTTAGATTAGCTTCATCAGGTTTACTAAAAGCAGTTTTCTACTGCAATAAGAGTTTAGAATGTTATATGAAAACAGTGTTCACCACAGCGCTAGAAAGTTTTACTGCACTGTGTAGATTATACTATTCTATCAAAAGGGATCATACCATTAGAGAAGATAGAAAATGATTTTGTATACGTGTGGTATGAGAGTGACAAGCAGAACTCATGGCTCATTCTCAGATAACGTTGTTTCAATTGATTCCCCTAAAATCAGTTTTTCATATGTTGAATGATTTCCAGTAAATATGTCTAGTGTCTAGATGATAGGATATCTTATTCTAACAATAGCTTCCAATCGATACTATGCTTACACGATGATCCTTTCAAAGTCATGCAGTTTATATGAAGGAAAAACAACACTGTCATGATATACATTTATTCCAAATCGGCAGTACGTTTCACCACAAGGCGAAACATAACATCAACATAATCAAACTCCTCTTCATTGCGAGGTTGACTATTTGGGGAGAAGAGCTCTTGCCAACCTCGTAAAATGTTGATATCATTCTCATTTTCTCATCTCTTTCGCTGACACACTGAAGAATGCACCTCGCAGAATTTCACAGTCACCATACTGCGCCTCTGACTTCTCCCTCTCATCATCGCAGATGGTGATGGTTTCATCGTCGGAGATGATGGTTTCATCGACGGAGATGGTGATGGTTTCCTCCTCCTCCAACTGTAGCGGTTCGACCTCAGCATTGTAAATATTTTTTACTTGCCTCTTTCGTGGGGCATTGGGCATGAGTAAGGCATAGGCGTTCGGTGGTGTATCCATTTTAATGATATTATGAGGATATGGTCATTGCACCGCACTTATATAGATTCTTTCTCCCTGCTTCACGCTCTATTATTGGACGACAGCCATTTATCAATCACACTGCATCATTCTCATATATATAAAGAAGAGTGTCTTGCATTTACCATCATAGTCATGTCCGACACTGAGGAAACATTCACACCTCTTGCTACCTCAACTCCTACGAAGAAGGAAGTTGAGATAAAATGTTTCAACAAAAAGAGGAAGAGGAAGAGAGACAAATGATTGAAGGTTGCAAGCAGCTCACTCTACAAACGGTTGAGAGTGAGCCTTTCATAAACGAGGCTGACTTTCAGGAGTGAAAAGCCCTTTGATGAGACAGAGAATGCCCCAAACGGTCTTTATGAGACCACGGCCTTAACGGCCACCTAATCAAGAAAGAAAAGACATTGACTGCGCCACACGCAACATTAGTTATTTGATGTTATCGAATTGAAATTGAAATTGAAATTGAAACACGAAATTGAAGTGTTAAGACAGTACGACCACCAATGAATTGAATAGAATTACCACTATCATCATAGATACCAAATTTGCAATGGGATAATCGTGATACATTGACTGGAATGTATACCTTGTTCAGGAACTCCCTGTGCATGGTCACACCAAAGTCACCACTGTCAATAGGAATATATCTTAAAAGGGTAACCATTTGACCACCAACTTGTGTTGAATGGATAAAGTTAGTGTAAATGTAAAAGTGATTGATATTCATATCGAGCAAGGATGTTGAGCCACAATACTTCTCGTCGTAGAATATGTCACGTTTGAATCCTAAAATCTTTGTCAACTCTTTTGAAATGTGAATGACCGTTTTACCATGTACACTGATACAGAATGTATTTTCTTTAGGATCATAGTCAAAATGATATGAGTGTAGATTTGATACACCCTTGTTCAAGTATGTACAAACATCATAACCATTGCTATAATGCTTTGGAGGTATCGGTAACTTTTCATTTGGCTTCCATATAAGACTGGGACGTAAAACAGGGTCTGTACGTTTGAAATAAAGGACCATTCGACAATCGGATTGCTGTTCAGATGTTATTTTCACATTCCCCCATTCATGGTATGACCATAAGACGTCTGTTTTTAAAGAGATCAAATCACGAAATTTAGAATTGATGTGAACAAATCCAATGTGTGAACGCTCATAATCATTTCGGAAATCAATCCTCGCTTTATTGTGTACTCGAGTGATGGACATAGATAATCCATTTATTTCATTTACCTGTTTGATCAAGTCATCAACAGTACCAGATTTAAAAAGCACAAAGCGCTCATGCATGCGATCAAGGGGAAGAAGGGTAATATTAAATTTTTTCCTGTGCCAATTTGGATATTTCTTAATCTGCTTTGATACTTTCATGGACACTTAAGCTCTCAAAGGGAAGGCACCGCCTCCTTTTACTTCTGCAAATTTTGTGATAGGTAGAAAGAAACGTGATTTAAGATTCAATATCTTTTGCAGAGGTCCACTCACATAAAATCCATGGGAAATAGTAGTCGGTCTCATGTAGAGGGTAACTTTATGTAGATTTGGATCCATTTGCCAGAACCATAGATCCTTTGCCAAATCATTCATAACATTCAATAGGCGTTGAATTTTCATATAATAGTATAATTGCTCTAAACGATGACGGAATGATGGGTTTGTAGGTTGTTTCCATTTCAGGGGTGAAGCATTTTTAGCAATGGGTTTGTCTGTATCTGCAGTGATAATTAAAGTAGGGCCATTTACAATCTCATCAACAGCTCGCTTTCCCCGACGGGTGTTTACTGTAGGAATAGAATTCCACTCTGCTGCATGTTCATTCAAGTTGTAGGTATGTACTTTATCATTTCGCTCTAGTTTTGGAAAGTACAAGTCTTGATTCGTTGCAGTGCCTAATGTAATTTCTTCATTTGCAATGGTTCTTATATTATTCACATAGCTCAAATCTTGCAGGGCCACTTCCCAATCACCATTTAACTCAATCGTCTGTGTTAAATCAGTCTCAAACTCAGCAGCTGTATTTTCATATCGCTCAGGTTGAGCATTACTGGGAAACACTGCTGTAAACTCCATGTTAAAGTATCAACATAAAGCGTCGTTTGCTTAGGCGTTATGTCGCATGACATAACGAACTGCTGCTTTCAATCTATTCACAGTAGGTACTTTCTGTCGTCCTAGGAATTTGGTTAAGAGTGATTGCCCTTTCACATAATGCACTCCCCTAAGTATGCTTGTACCGCCTTCTTTCATATTGCGATAGTTGATACAACCAAATATGAATTGATATCTTGGTCTTCTACGTTTAAAATCTGCAAGGGTATGAAATATTTCACGTTTTATTCATGAGCTCACACGACAGCTATTTTTTAATTCCATTGCAATGCGACGTACAGGATTTATCAAATCGATGCCACCTACAGGCGATCGCTTAAAGCCATAATCTGTTAACACCATTTCCCACGCATGACCCATTCGCTGACGTAAAATCTGTAGTTTGTAAGCATGATTTTGCCAAGGATTGGCTGTGTCGGAAAGAATTACATCTTCAATAGGTCTTGTTGCATGAATAGGTGATTTGATGAGACGAACTGCATCATCTAATCCTCGTCCCGCTAATGTCACTATTGCAAATGATAATAGGATGATCAATCTTAACATGACTTCGTCCATTTCTTATGAATGTTTTGCTTAAACGAGAAGACTAAGCAAACGTTTTTGATGTGTCTAAAACTAACCATGATTGCCAAGCTCTCTTCTCAGTGTCATGTTACATGGAAGGCTCGACGCATTACCTTTTACGATACTCATCGGCAAGTTAAAATAAGTTTATCACCTTTTCAAATGGATAACCTCCACGATGCTTTACATATCATGCTTCATCCAATGTACTATATCCCTCTAGGTGGACGTCTATTCATTATTCGACGAGATTTCATTGCTCTTCATGATCAATATGGTGTTATACATTTTACATCCTCAAGTTGGAACAAGTATAGAGAACGTATACATCCTCGCATCATGACTTACCTTAAACAAACCAACACTCATAAGCATGAATGTGACAAGTGAACAATGTCTTCTTATCTCTACCTATTCATGTTTGATGACTAAAGACAACCTATTCAATCACATCATCTACTTTTCCATTGAAGTATAATAAAGAAAACAAATTTTAATCTTACATATTTATTGAAGGCTTTTATAAAAGTTACGAATGCGCTTTTCATTGACAAGGGTATCATGTGAAAAATGTTTACAAATATCATGTAAAGAGTCATAATGTAGTCGTTGCATTACAAAGTAGAGGGCATAGGCTCCACATGTTGAAGACACGGGATGTTGATAGGCCAAAGCATTGCGAATCCATTTTCGTGAATGACGGTTCATGAAGCGTGTGACATAATCACAATTTGGTAAGGCCAATGAATCAAAGATTTCACCGCAATAGTTTTTATCAATAAACAAAACTTTCCAGTGTTTGCCGGGTAAGTGTGCTGTATCAGTATTCATGATAATGAATTAGGGTGGTTTTGGTAAAACTGTGGGCATATTATTAATGGAAAACACACCTCGAAATGCTGCAACAGTGCGTTCATCACCATGTTCTTGAACGACTCTCTCTAGCTCTGCATCAGATAACCAACTCATTAACGTGTATAAGAAGCGGAAACGTCACGTAGTCTGTTAATTCGAATGGTGGAATCGAACACAGCATAGATGAGTACATTGACTGTTTTCGTCAAATCTTTTTCAAAGAAGAATTCTAGTTTAAGACCCTTCGTGGCAGTACCCGGACGATAAGAAGCACCTGCTTCATTCTTTGCTGTCAAATCAAATGCATAAAGTGTATAACCTTTAGCAAATTCATCATAGGTCAAACCATTGGTGTCATCAGTATTCCAGTATTTAAATGTCTCCATAGTATTTTGGTATGAGCGAGAATAATGGCCATTAGCGAAGTCTGGGCAAAAAGGAGTACCAGGAATGCAATCAGTATCGCGATACAATCCGATTTGATTTAAACCAAAGTGTTCAAAGTTGAGGGGATTCTTCGATATATTACCATTGTATGCATCATTTGCAATCAATCCCACAATGATAATTTTTGGTGATTCTATAGGAAACAAACTATCTTTAACAAAGCTCTTTTGCGCACGGGGAATGATGAAACTATGGATCTCAGTATGATTTACATCATAAAGAGCATCATACTTCTTCAAGCCCATCTCGTGACCATTAATCACCGAAGGATTCACTGTCATTCGTCGCACATAAAGTCTAAAACTTTCAAACACAGTCTAAATTCAGTCTTTGCTCCATAAGTATTTAATACAAATTTAGGATCGTTCGGCAAGAGATGAACTCGCATGTCTACTTTTGACATTAAGAGACGTGATTGACGGAAAAAGTCCAACTATAGGGAACCATGTAATTCACACACCCTACTTTCTGTCACCCTACAAATCCCTTGTTTTTGTCACTACCAAATTTACCAGCTTCATCTTTACACCAACCCATAACAGCCATGTGACTCTTTTGTGATTGTGGCTAGAACTGCATGACTGTTGAAAAATAACCGAGATAGGGATAACTGTGTTGACCACCTTCAACCCGAGTTTCACCAATGGTCAATGATACATCCTTGAAGAGCGTTGCTATTGCCAAGTTATTCACAGCTACTTTGTCCTTGTCGTCAAGGTTTGTACCGTCCTTATTTACTATCTTAAACTTAACATGTAGATTGATGTCATTTACATCGATGTACTCAGCATCATTTCCTGGTATTAAAAATTCAATGACACTACCAGAATCAATACTTGTCTGTGGATAACGAATGGATACATAATTTCTAATGATATCCGTCTGTATAGTTGTTCTATCAAATAAGCAAAGGGATGTGGTTTTACATTCCATATTTAAAACAGTCCACGTCGTCTGCGTTTGCTAGGAGGTATACGAGATGCTCTTCGCTTACGTTTGCCTGAAGTAGAGAGTGGATTGATATGACTGATGACAGACCTGATACCAGCCTTACCGACATTCTTCAAACGCTGTATTCCATGACGCTTTAGCGATTCACGAATCGGCAATCTTCCTGAAAGCGCATCACTTGCTACATCTGCTGCTAATCCTACAGCTTCCTTTAAAGATGATGATTTTCCTACATTTGCGATAGTGGGAAACATCATACCTTTGACAGCACCCAATAGACTACCCCCCTTTTGACGTCTCGATCCAGCATAAACGGGAAAGCCAGCTCCATGACTAGCATAGGAGGGGGCAGAATAAAACGTAGCAGTTTGATCCATAGGTATTTATTTATTTATATTTACACAATTCATTACCTTGCTCAGGAACGTTGACTAACACGATAAAGGTCAGAATGACGAATCCAACTGTTCATTGAATTTGGATAGCCAGCCCATTTCACCAGGCTCCACTTTTCCCCTTGTCGCATTTAGTGACAAAGTATCTTTTCAACCATGTAGTCATCATCTTCTTTGGTGATGGGTGTTACCTCATGACGATAAAAACTCCCTTCAATCTCTTCACTATGATAATCGCGCAGCTTGTAGGTAGTGGGCTTGAATTTCTTGTTAACCTCAGAGACAGTAAATATTTCTTCCGCCCAATTGGGAAGATATCCTTTCACAAACACGCTTTTCACCTTGGAAATGCGAGCTTTGTCACCAACCTGAATGTCACGTTTACCTTGTGATGGTTGCCTGCGTTTAGCATTGATTTCACGGATTGTATCCACAATGTCTGGAGTTATGTCAGCAGGTTTGTGACCAATCATACGATGGACAGAATGATTGTAAGCGTGTACAGTATCTTGTAATACATCTGTCCACTTTTGTGTTACTTTTGCAGTGAAATAGCGTCATAGGCGAGTTTTCAGTGTACGGTTAAAGCGCTCGACCAATGCAGCCTTGTATGCACTTTTCACACTAAACAGCTCAATGTTCTGTTTGCGAAATAAAGCACGCACATGTCTGTTTTCAAACTCTTTCCCTTGATCAGTCTGAATACGTGTGGGAATGCGTCCTTCACTGAAAATATTTTGGAAAGCCTCGGCCACTTCTTCACCACGCTTTGTCTTGAGTGGTTGAACCCAAGCATAATGGGAAAATAAGTCAATGACAGTTAGGAGAAAGCGATAGCCTTTATTCTTCTTAGATAATAAAGAAACATCAGCCAAATCTGCTTGCCATTGTTCATCAATATCATGAACGATATAAGAACGGGTAGAATAACGTTTTCGAGCTTGTGTGTGCAATGTATATGCAGGTTGAGCTTTTAACCATCTCTTCACGTGTTTCTGTGAATAACCACTTGCTTGTGACAACTTTTTCACTGAAGCATAACCTGCATAATGCTTTGGGTTATAGTAAATTGATTTCAGATGTTCATCCATCGTCTATTAAGAGGGATCGTTTATTTGCCTCAAAGTATCAGTCTTTTTCTCCGCCAGGGTTTGCGTTTGTGTTTGAGTCCTGCTTTTGCTACTTTTTTGAGCCGTCTTGTATGAATCACTTTTACAACATGTACTTAAGCAGTTCAATGACACATGAATGTTTGGTAACTCTGAACATGGGATGCAACATAGCTTCTTTATATTAGAAGTCTGTGATAAAATCAAATGATGGATAACGTGTTGAAGGTTTTGGTATACGCTTCGGCAACTTCTCGGGTGTTTTCAAAGTTTGCTTGATTCTCTTTTTAGGTCTCTCTACACTTTGCAACTTTCTCTTCCTAGATGTAGAATCATTTTGCATTTCCTGTAAGGTATCACGACCAAGAATTGCCTTTGGAACATTGAATTTCTTCATACTTTTTAAAAAGAACTCCCATCCTGTAGGTGTAAAGTGACGACGACGATCACGAACAGCATGATTAATTAAATCTTCCACTCTTGAGTCCCTAATGACTGCACCATCATCACCTACCACTTCACCTCGTTGTGTGATTTTCAAGTTGGGTTCGAGACTTCGATATAAGCTCAGTGCGCGATTGCGATGGGGTTTGGGTGAGCCAAGCAAAAGATCATTGCGAATTTTTTCTTTCAATTGTTTAATTTCTTCTAAGGTAGAACTCTGCTTTACCAAACGATCATATGGATTTCTACTTTGTACAGCTTCTTGTTCATATTGCTGATTAAGTTGTGACATTTTATTTGCCCAAGGTTGATGAACACTCTGCATTGTAGTCAGATGTATATATTCTTCTTGTGGAATAGCAATCATGCGTTGAAAACCACTCATAACAATTTATATATGATCATGGGTTTCTCAAAGAGATGACTGCGTAAGCGATAATCTTCAGGACACTCCTGGGTAAAGTCCAAAAATAAATAATTATAGGGTTTTTCCGTAGCAGCCTCAAATACTTCAATCAATGCTTTTGACTTGCGAGGAAGAACTTGTCGAGATAGAAATTCAACTTGACTTTTATCGCGAGGATTTTTAAAGATGATGTAGTAATGTGTGTTTAGACTTCGAGTCCGTGCTTCCTTTCCACTTGGAAAAAGATTTTGCATAATAAAAATGATAAAGCATGGTTTATGATGAGCAGCCTTGGTAAACATAGCAGTTACTTCTTGTGAGTTCTTACTCTGATTAAGTAAATCATCAAGAATGATAATATCATAGGGTTGAATATCAGCAGTGCTGATCATCCCCGGTTGAACCAAGTAACCCTTACCAACCAATTCACGATGTAAGTTATGTTGATAAATTCCATAGCACCAAACAACGCGATTCGGTATGCAGTCAAAAATCTCATTACGACGCTCCAACAATTGCGGTGTTAAATGTGTCTTCCCACTATGAGAGGGTCCTACGATACACATAGTGCGATTACAACGTAAACGGAAATCCATGTTGATTTTGATGAAAAGTCATACCGTTTAACTTAGTATCTATCCATTAATGGCTTTATTTGCGAGAGCACTAGCTAAACCCCAAAGCAGGACCGGCAGCTGCCATGATGATAGGCGCTAAAAGTGGTAAGAAGCCACCACGTTGTGATAATAGTTTGCGCTTTGTAGGAATTGATGTTTTTGGATTGCTCAACGTTCGAAGAACTTTACCATGTCTGGCAATTGCATTGGTCTTTTTGCTATTTAATGTCATATAACGCACTTTTCGTATTTCCGTACACATTTTACGAATGAAGGCATTGTTTGCCAGCCTCATTGCCTCACATCGATGAGGTGGTTTTAATTTTAATAAGCGACGAAGCGTGAGACAGAATTTTTTGTTTGCATTTGATTGACACTTTTGTCTACGTGAACGGTGAGATGAACGACGTCTAGCCATTTTTTACAGGTGGATGTTAGAGTGTTCTTTGCTTAAACACGACAGCAGCGTCAAAACATCACCGTCGTAAACGCAATGAAATAGAGGAAGACATTGAGTACAGCACTAGTAAAAAGCAATACACTGAGATCAGCCACAGTACCAGTAGGATAGTCAGAAGCAGATACATGTGTGGGTAGCTGCAATGTATCATTCAGTGAGGTACTATAGTTCAATGGAAACAGTTCAGCTGTGTCGTTTGCTGATATGTTATGAGCCAGACATGAACAATCTGTTTGTATGACGATGTTTGTAAAGTTTAATGCCTTTGCATCAATTGTGCTTAAGTGGAAAAGGCTTCCCATAAGCAACGTGTAGAATACATAACTCCAAGCAAGGTAATGAAAGAATACCATGATGTAACAGTGATGAAAGTGTATTCGTTAACTGATTTGGTTTAAACTTATAAGATAGCATATAATCAACATCTTCACAGTTTGCGTGAATGATGATTGCATTACTCAAACGATGTATCATCTCTCTACAATCACTGGATGATAATAGTTTTTCCAACACAAGAATCCACTGCCTTGTATAATCATGCTTTCCCTTTTCGATGAGACGATGATACAGTGGTGTCATGGTCATAGATGACTGTTTTAAATTCGACTAGGATTGCATCAACATCATTTATATACATTGACTGTTGAAATTATTTCTTGATCACAGATGGGACACAACATAGTTTCCAAAGGTACATAGCACGTAGAACACATAACAGAATGACAACATGGTAAAAAGAGAAGGGATCGCTCCCTTTTAAAACACTCAACACAGTTCCGCTCACATAATAATTTAAACGTCTCTTCTTCCAATTTCTTTCTGAAGTCACTTTTATTGGTAGAGCTACTTGACAAATCAGTTGCAAATGTCACTTTTTTCTTTTTCACTCCAGATCACACCAATTTCATCCCATTTTCACTATCATTACATTGCAGCATGGAAAAATCCTCTATCCATCTTCGATCTAAATGATGATTCATAGCATGCTCATCTAGATCCATTAGTCTTTCAACTAAAGCACCAGCTTTAATATTTTCATTTACATTTGTAACACTTTCTATAGCCTTCAACGAATAGCCAAGATCTCTTGCTACAGACCATGAAGTTGGGAAACGAATGCAACTTTTCATCTTCAAATAATTTCAAATGATCATGAGTGTCAGGAATGGACACTCAGTTGAATATGCTTGATATGATTTGTACACCTTTGACAGTATTGATGACTCTGTGTAATCTAATACTTTACTTTCACAAGCATGAGTTGTAGTAAAAACTAGTTGACTACACTAACGCTTACATTTTATGACATGTGTGTTTCATAAAACATCATGATCAAACTTTTCTAACTATACATCAACCTGTGCTGCAGTAAAAATATTTGACTATGCTAAACTTTGCTTTTGCAAACCATGATGCACTTTCTGACTAGACTTACGAATACAACTTCAATGATCAAACTTTACTTTTACAAACGTGTGTCACAGTAAACTACTTCACTACACTAACTTTGCAAACCATGATACACTTTCTGACTAGACTTACGAATACAACTTCAATGATCAAATTTTCTAACTATACATCAACCTGTGTTATAGTAAAAATATTTGACTATACTAAACTTTGCTTTTGCAAACCATGATACACTTTCTGACGACACTCATGAATAAGCGTCATGATCAAACTTTCTAACTATACATCAACCTGTGTTGCAATAAAACCTTTGTACAACATGATGAAGTTTCTGAGTAGACTTACGAATAAACGTCATGATCAAACTTTCTAACTATACATCAACCTGTGTTACAGTAAAAATATTTGACTATACTAAACTTTGCTTTTACAAACCATGATACACTTTCTCATGACACTCACTAATAAACGTCATGATCAAACTTTCTAACTATACATCAACCTCCGTTGCAATAAAACTTTTGCAATCATGATACACTTTCTGACCTTTACTTTTACAAACATGTGTCGTAGTAAAACTAGTTGACTACACTAACGCCAACATTTATGGCATTTGTGTTTCATAAAACACCATGATCAAACTTTTCTAACTATACATCAACCTGTCCTGCAGTAAAACGTTTGTACAACATGATAGAGTTTCTGACGACACTGACAAAAGCTTGTTCACTAGCGTTTTGCAATGGAGATGTTTAGAGGCCACCCATGACAAGATAGCTAAGACTCAACCGATTAGCGTTCAAAGTGTTACGTTGAGAACTGTGTCAAATGCCCAACATGAGACATGAGTTGCCCCAGCGGTTTCGGTCTAAACTATGACACACTCCCTTGCCACACTTATCACTACGGCATCGTCCGCCGTCCAGAAGGAACACCCTGTCAGTGGAATATTACAGCAAAACTCTCCGTGTCTTGCTCGCTTTCAGTGAAAAGCTGCTTATACCATGAGAAGACTGGCTCAGACATCATTAAAAATCATCTAGTTGACTTCAGCAGCGTCGAAAACCCCAGAAAACCTCCAAAACTAGTGAATTTAAAGTTTTCAACTTTTTAGCACTACTTATGAAATTTTACAAGTAGTCTATGACTTAGGGCAGGTCAATAGCGACCGAACCTTTTTTGAATCAAGTCAAACGGACTTAAGAGACGAAGGCCATCTCCTGGCGAACCTCTAAGTCTGACGCCTTAGCTGACTTCAGCAATGAAATTTTCTAAGTCGGTTTCTTCTAGAAACCCGGAATTTGGAATGTCCGAAGCTATCATCGGAGCTCCAGAGTTCACCTACCCCAACCCAGTCGGGAGGAGAACTGATTTCCACAAGCCGAGTTTCCACTTATATAGTGTGTGGCGATCAGCTGATGACGTAATACCCATCATCCAAACACTAAAACCCCGTCTATCTCTGATTCTAGTGCTCCGATGGAGCTAGAAATTCGCCATTTCCAAGTAGAATTTGACGATGAATCCGAATCTGCCCTCCATTTTCCCATCCGACGCTTCGGTTTGGCTCTACAGCCCACAGCCATCACAAAAATTCTAACAGTCGTTTTTCGGAAAAAATGATGATTTTTTTTTCTCTCCGATGGCTTTCAAATTTAGCATGCCGAAGCAGAATTTGACGCTGATTCCAAATCCGGTCTCTGTTTTTCCGTCCGAGGCTTGCTTCACCCGCTAGAGCGATTTTCATAAACATTCCAACTCTGTCGTTTTTTCGTCAAGGTCCCAAATTTTCAATAACATCTCACCTCTAAACGAAGGCAGATACTTACAAGCCATGTTTTCCACTGAATTTGTCTCACTCCCAGCTTTCAAACGAGCTATTGCACGACTTTCTACGATGTCTACAACCAAAGTTGGAAGATCGTTGCCAAGGGTGGGGGGGAGTCAGAACTTTTTCTCTCCGATTGAGTTGGGAAGACGTTCCTAGACCTAAAAGTGGCCAAAACGTCCGAATTCGCACGCCGTTTTCCCATCCGAGACCTCCTTCTGTCCGAAAAACGACATTTCTCATCCCAAACATCCAAAACCTGACTTTTTCAACTCTGACGTTTTCCTGCCATTTTCCTCCCTAAACCCAAGAAAATTAGTCCAATCTGAGCTTTCCACTGCATTTTTCTCACTCTTAGCTTTCAAATGAGCTATTGCACGACTTTCTACCATCTCTCACACCAAAGTTGGAAGTTTGGCAGGGGGGGGGGACGTCCTCAAAACTTTTTCTCTCCAATGTCGCTGGAAACATCCTTCCTAACCCAAAATTTCACTTAGAGTCGGAATTTGGCCTCCGTTTTCTCATCCGAGACCTCCTTCCTGTCGATTGCCAACTTTTCTCATCCCAACACCACCAACACCCGCCTTTTCCAACTCTGACGGTTTCCTGCCATTTTCCTCCCTAAAACCAAGAAAATTAGTCCAAACTGAGCTTTCCACTGCATTTTTCTCACTCTTAGCTTTCAAATGAGCTATTGCACGACTTTCTACCATCTCTCACACCAAAGTTGGAAGTTTGGCAGGAGGGGGGGGGGAGGGACCCGTTTCTTCCTCTCGGACCCATTCCTCCCAGCACATCCTTGGCCATCTCCCTTCCTGCCAGAGGGGGGCTGAGTCAGCCTGATGACTCATCGATGACTCATCACTGCACCGCATCGTCCTTGAATTTGCAATGGAATTACTACTTTTAGACAAATTTGAAAACGTGGGGGGAGATAACCCATTAGTACCCATAACGAATTATCACTATTATTATGCCAGAAGACATCGGTCAGTTCAGCAGTTCAATAAGGAAAGATAAAATATCCATGACCTTCGACCGTAAAGTCCATTAAGCACGAGGTTTCGTCTTTGACTTAATCATGCATTGGACATTTGCGATGTTAACTGCGATTTGCATTTAGCATTTATAGTCGGACATCTTGAATTGATTTCACGAAGCTCGACACTCCTGCGTACACTGTAAATCGCTGAATACGAAAATCACATACAAACATATACCAAATTCACATACAACTTGAAACTAGCATTTGATACGAGATTCTCGCATGTTTACAGAGATGTGGCATGCTTTTCATACGAACGCATACTCACTTTCACATGTGATTGGTATGTAGCGATACGAACTATTCTATCTGTGATTGGTTGTTTTGCGATGAAATACGAGTTGTTGGTATGCTTTTTATACGAGACCGATGCAAATTCGTCCTCATTCGTATGTCTTTCGTATGAAGAGCTTTGAGTCACATAGCAAAAGGAATGTATGTGCCACATACTACTGTCAAATAACTTTTTTCAGTAATAACAGTCGTGAATATTTCTTTGTGATAGTGTGACATTCAACTGCATTAGATTTATTGTGAATTTTGTGCTGCATGTCGTCGTTACTATTTGCCCTGTAACTTTAGCAGGATGCTTGACTGGCCCTATTTAATGAATCAAGTTGATTAACATCAATGCATTCAAACGACATCATTTGTGCAACCATGTTGACTTACATATCTCAAACATAACTATTTTTACGTTCATGAATTGAAATGTGTTTTTATCTCGGATTGATAATATGCTTAGTTCCAGAATTACAAAATGCATAGTTGTTGATTTTTGAATACTTATTGATTATTTATGAAATGCCTTAGACTTACATGTATTAAAATCGAATTCAGGATTGTAAGCTTGACTATCAAATGTCATTATCTCACTACTTACAAAGCAGTAGTAACATTATTGTGAACTTTATTGACAAAGGGCCTTTAATCAGCATATATTAGAATATGATTTTAATATAATTATTAAAATTTACATTGATGCTTTCCTTTAACATTGAGCTGGTATGGCTTTAGTATGTAAAGCATACCACATTTGAAATAACATGTGAAAAGCATACAGATACATGCAGAAATATACCAAAAAATATTTTGGTGTGCATCCTTCGTATGTGGTTGGTTTTGAGCGATTTACAGTGTACGTCAGCATTGTGTAGATAAAATGCAAGACGGACCAATTGAAGACGAACGTCGTGTTTAATAGAATTTACGGTCGAAGATCATTGATATTTTATTCTTCCTTATATTGCTATCATGACCCGTGTAATTTAGGTACTTACGTGGTGAGATCAAAAATGATTTAGACTCGACCAGAAGGAATAATGCTACGACTTAGATATTTCACACTGGATGACTAATGGGTATATAGGTAACAAATATCGTATTGATAACTTTCATTGATATTTTTTTCTTTAGTATTTTTATCGATTTTAAATATTTAGTATTTTTCAGCATTTTAGTTGATTTTTCCATATATTTCCTTAACTTCCCTCTGAATACATGCCACAAAAGTACAACAGCTAATCCACAGAATGTTAATTTCAAAAGTACACTTCTAATCCACAAAATGTTTATTTCAAAAGTAAATAAAAGTCATTTCTTCTCAATGTAACCCCTCATTCTCTACACACCTGCTCCACCTTTTAGGAAGTTCTCGAAAAGCCTCGTGGAAAAAGTCTCGACTTCTGGAATTGAAAAATTCCATCACTGCATCTTTCACATCCTCACTATTAACAAAACGCTCTCCCCTGAGATGATGCTTTAGATAGCGGAATAAGTAATAGTCACTTGGAGCTAAGTCGGGTCTGGATGGGGGATGAGGAAGCACATGAAAGTCTGAGTCTTCAATTGCAGTTGTAGTGGTCGCTGCAGTATGGATGGGCGCGTTGTCGTGTAGTAAATAAAGATTCTGGTTGTGGGGTTTTCGAACACTTTGACGAGCTTTACGAAGTTGCTCACAGTAGTACTCGGCATTCAGTCGCTGATGTCGGTCGGCGAAATCCATATGAACAATGCCGCAGCTGTTCCAGAAGATTGTCAGCATCAAGCATCTTCGATGGTTGGTCCCACTGCGCAGTTTCCGAGTTGCTGACTCACCAGGAAGTTTGAACTCATTGGAAGACCGTCGATCCTCAGGCAAGTACAGTGATAACGGTGTCTCGTCCTCCGTAATGATGTTGCTTAGGAAGGCATCACCCAAACTCTGATGATCGATCAATTGATTGCAGCACTGAAGGCGACGGTCGCACATCTCAGAAGTTAGAAAGTAGGGAACAAATCTTGAACACAGTTTCTTGATGCCCCCATTTCGGAAAGAAGATCTACAACGCTACCGAAAGGCCCTTTCAGTTTTTCTGCAAGCTCTTTCTTAGCGATTCGCCGATCTTCATACACAATCCTCTTCAACTTGTCTTGGTGGTCATCCCCGATCTCATTAGGTCTTCCTGTGGACTTGCGATCCGTTGCATCCAGCCTTCCAGATTGAAACTCCTTGATCCAGTTATAGACGGTGGCTCTACATGGTGCCTCATCACCATATGCAGCAGAAAGTTCAGATATTATGGATTGGTTATCGTAATGACAGAGAAAAAGAAACCGAATAACACTTCGATACTCAACCGCTGGAAGCATTGTCTTGAAATGAATGCGAATCTTGTCTTTCTGTGGAATGTGACTGACCTTTGAATACAACTCACACTCGGTATCGCTCGTGATTGTTATAACAATCAAAACAAATGAATACGTTGATGAATGCAACTCAGACCCTATTGAAGCTTATGCAAGTCATGTTCGAAGTAAATATATCGGTCAAAATACTTTAAAGAAATGAAATGTATGGAAAAAATCAACTAAAATGCTGAAAAATACTAAATATTTAAAATCGATAAAAATACTAAAGAAAAAAATATCAATGAAAGTTATCAATATGATATTTGTTACCTACATACCCATTAGTCATCCAATGTGAAATATCTAAGTCGTAGCATTATTCCTTCTGGTCGAGTCTAAATCATTTTTGATCTCACCACGTAGGCATGTTTGTCAACATCTTTGAAATGATAATGCTTTTGTCAAATTGTGACAGTGACAAACTGAACACGTTCCAATGCTTTTGTCGATAGTCTCCAACAGGGGACAAGAACGATGTCAAGAGGACCTTTCTTTCCCTTTCTTTCAACTCAAATGTAAAACTTGGTCCATCAAATTAAATATTAACAGCACATAAGTAATGGATAAATGAACGGTCTAGGCCAACCAAAAAATGAAATAAAATAAGATACCCCAAAAATGCAAAAAATGAATATATGACCGATTCAGGAAAACTAAAAAAAATAAGATACTTCTTTTCAGTATAGGAAATATTTCATACACTGAAAAAGAGTTTTATAAATAAAAATAATTTTAAGGATAAAATCAGAAAAACAGTTTTAAGCTCGTTGGGATTTTTTCATATACTGAAAATATGTTTATTCTAAAAAGGTCCAAAAATTTCACGTAGTCGAAAAAATATCACGTGGTCGAAAATTTCACGTGGACGAAAATTTAAGTTGCCTCAAAATATCACGTAGTCTCAATATACCAAAAGATTGTATTCAAAATATTTATTAAAAAATAGATGAAACAAAAGTGGAAGAAACCTCAGCAATATATCCTTCGTTATCACAATTATAAATAACTCAATTGAACATCGAAAAGATGAACATCGAAAAACACAAGGATAGAGTTAGGTATATGAAAGATAAGGAATCTCAATTATTATTAAGAATAGAGCATTATGATAAATTAAGAAAGAGATGGTCTAAAGTTAAGAATGTAACAAATGGTATTGGAATATTTTTAACAATAAGTTTAGGTGCTTTAACAATTGTTATATCTTCAGGTGTTTTAGTAATTCCAGTAGTTGCTACTGCTTTAACAGGTACGGGTGTTTTTGCAACTTCACTTATTACAATGTTAGATAAATCTTTAATAACTAAGAAACGAAAATCATTGAAAACTAAGCATTTACATATTAAAGAAGTTTAT
The DNA here is from genome assembly GCA_907163375.1 of Prostheceraeus crozeri. Classification (NCBI taxonomy): domain Eukaryota; kingdom Metazoa; phylum Platyhelminthes; order Polycladida; family Euryleptidae; genus Prostheceraeus; species Prostheceraeus crozeri. Next base: position 137,024 of record CAJQUW010010464.1, read on the forward strand.
GATAAACTGCATTATTACTTTCAAAGAGTATGTGATGATAATGTTATTACGTTAGATGAGATTGAAAAATTTGATCAAATAGCTAATGAAGTAAATCAAATATCATTTCATTTAAAGTCCGAAAAAGTTCATGACAAGAATAAACAGGATGGCAAAATTTCTAGTGATGGTAAAATTTCTAATGAAGAAAATGATAAAGTTTTTTTAGAAGAACTAAAAACTTTATTCAACAAAACTTTAGACAACAAAGCAATAAAAAAATAATTTGTTCAGTAAAATGTTTTTGTTGTATTCCAATGTCACCACAAAATTCAAATATTATTTTTTAGAAATGGATAAAATTGAAGCTGTTAATCAAAAAAATATAAAAAAATGTAAAAAATATAATATAAAAAATTGATAAAATTATAGCTGATAATTTTAAAAGAATAAAACAATTAGAAGAGTTAATGAAAGAAAGAAATATTATGAAAGAAAATCATCTTCAACATGGAATGAAAAAAGCTGGTGTTCAATCTGATATGTTTGAAAATGTAAAATTAACTGAAGAAGTAAAAACTGATTATGAAAAAACTATGGAACCATTTAAAACTCTTGAAAAAGAACTTACAAATAATGATAAACAAATTAATATAACAGATCCAGCTCACAAAGCTATATTAGATGACTATGGTTTACTAGAATCAAACTTTAATAAGAAATTACCAAAATCTATGCAATTTGAACATTCTATTTCATTTATAGATGGAAAAACAATACCTAGATTTTATCTCGGACAAAAAAATATTTTCACAACCTTTTCGAGGTTAAATGTTTTCACCAGATAAATCTCCTTTTAGTTTAGATAGAAATTTTGTTGATCTTTTAAGAGGAGCAGATTTAAATAATTATGCTTTAGAAGATCTAATAAAATATAAAGCTATGTTAGATAGAGTTGGTGCAGCAAAATCTCTTAGACGTTATAAACAATTAGAAAATTTATTATCAACGGGAGTTAAAGTAGGAAAAGGTTTTAAAACAGAAACCAGATGATGTTTTTTACCAGATGATCCACAAGAATTACTAAATAGATTAAATATTTTAATATCTGCAATAAAAGAAGGATATAATTCTAGTTTCAATGAAATTCATGCTCTATTGAAAAGACTGTTGGAAAAGAAGATTCTAAATGAAGAGGATTATAAAAGTATAGCTGAAATATGTTGTTTTTAATTTTTATAAAAAAAATTATTTAAAATTTTAGCTAAGAAATGTATTCGAGAGAATTATCATCAGCAGATTTAGACAAAATTAATAATGAGTTAGAAAATCTACCAGAGATTTTGGGTTCATCAAAATTTAGTACGACGTCAAAAATTATAACAACTACTTCATCACACACTTGTAATTTAGAACCCATTCTACATTTGGAACAAAATAAAAATTATCAAATTGCATTGACTAGTTTCTCCACATTTAACACTATTCAAAACGTTATCAAAGATGTGAATGATCAATTTAGATATTCTACTGATAAAGTTAAACCATGGAAAATACTAACTTTTCTTCCTGGTTCTTACGAAGTTGAATCGATATCAAATGAAATTAAGAGACATTTAGGTATAGCATTTAAAGCAATTGCATTTTGCAGTTGAACCGGCAGTTAATAAATTTTCTCTTACTTTAGACGAAAATCATCAAGTTGATTTTAATCATGATAGATCATTGTCAAAGCTATTAGGATTTAATAAACAAACCTATAGTCAAGGTTATCATTTAAGTGAGATGATTCCAAAAATAACTGAAATAAATTCAATTGTTGTACATTGTGACATTATTGAAGGAGGATATATAAATGGTAAATCGTCAAATTTAATATTCAGTTTTCCAGCTTTTACTGTACCCATTGGTTATAGATTAAATGTATTTCCACAGACATTAATATGTTTCCCTATTACAAGAAAAACTATTAACAGCATTAACATTAGAATCACTGATGAGAAAGGACAAGAAATAAATTTTGGAGGTGAAGAGATTATGATAGATCTTTTGGTTAGAGAAGTTTAATTTTCTTCTTCTTCTTTAAAAATAAAAATAAAAAAATTCTTATTAAAAAAGTAATGGTCAAAAGACTGTTCCAGGACACCATAAAATAAAAAAAATTGGTATCTTTAAAAACGACATAAATTCATGAATTTAGACCCTTTTTCAGGTTTTTAAGACCTAAATTCATGAATTTGGTTCATTCAAAAAGTACCATTTTTTTCAAAAATGGTACTTTTAAAAACAACATAAATCGGAGCGAAGCTCCTCTGGCTTAAGCCGATTCATGAATTTGAACCCTTTTTCAGGTTATGAAGACCTAAATTCATAAATCGGCTAAAGCCAGAGGAGCTTCGCTCCGATTTGGGCGTTTTTAAAAATACACAATTTTCAAATTTTTCAAAATCTCAAATTTGTGATTATGACATTTTTCATTGCTTAAATCATGACCGTTCCAGGACACCGAAAATCATAAAAGTTAAGAATCTCAAATTTGTGATTATGACATTTTTCATTGCTTAAATCATGACCGTTCTAGGACACCGAAAATCATAAAAGTTGAGAATTTCAAATTCATGAATTTTATCCATCTTTCAGGTTTTTAAAATATATCATGTGACTGAAAATATTTCTTTAAAAATGGAAGAAACAAAAGTGGAAGAAACCTCAAGAATATATCCTTCGTTATCTCAATTAAAAATAAGTGAATTAAATATTGAAAAACACAAAGATAGAGTACGTTATATGAAAGATAAGGAATCCCAATTATTATTAAGATTAGAGCATTATAAAAAATTAAGAAAGAGATGGAGTAAAGTTAAGAATGTAACACAAGGAATTGGCATATTCTTAACAATAAGTTTAGGTGCTTTAACAATTGTTATATCTTCAGGTGTTTTAGTAATTCCAGTAGTTGCTACAGCTTTAACAGGTACGGGTGTTTTTGCAACTTCACTTGTTACAATGTTAGATAAATCTTTAATAACTAAGAAACGAAAATCATTAAAAACTAAGCATTTACATATTAAAGAAGTCTATGATAAACTACATTACTACTTTCAAAGAGTATGTGATGATAATGTTATTACGTTAGATGAGATTGAAAAATTTGATCAAATAGCTAATGAAGTAAATCAAATATCATTTCAATCACAGACAGAAAAAGTTAATGATAAAAATAAAAAGGATGGTAAAATTTCTAGTGATGGTAAAACTTTTAGTGATGATAAAATTTTTTTAGAAGAGCTAAAAACTTTATTAGACAAAACTTTATTAAACAAAACTTAATACGAGAAAACTTTAAACGAGAAAACTTTAAACGAGAAAACTTTAAACGAAAAGATTACAAACAACAAAGCAATAAAAAAATAATTTGTTCAGTAAAATGTTTTTGCTGTATTCCAATGTTACCACAAAATTCAAATATTATATTTTAAAAAATAGATAAAATTAAAGCTGATAATAACAAAAAAATATTATACCACTATGTTGTATATTTTTTATTACTCAGTAAACAAATCTTCGATCGACTTTCAGTCGGGGCGAAGCCCCTCGAGGCGAAGCCTAGTCAGAGAACAATTGTTCGATAACTCTATCATGAATTTTTTTATCAATATTAATTGTAATGAATCCATAATCTTTTGCCCAAGCATTATTACACGATTGTTTAAATTCATCTTTATCTCTTATACATAAATCTCTTAGCAAATCACTTAAGTTTCTTGCATTTATTTCAAATAGTATAAATATATTTGCATTCTTTCTAATAACACTTCCATCTAATGAATACATACTTTGTGTCAAATAAAATACACTACAGTTATTATGTCTACCTCTTGTAAAATAATTTCTCTGAACTGACTGATTTCTATCATTAACACAATCATCAAAAATTACACAATGTTTCATTGTTTTATCTAGTTTACTAGGATCTTGCATATTACCACTATCATCTATTAATTGTATCTTTATATGGTTATTTTTATTGGTTTCGACTAACTGACTATTTTCTGCTGCTTCTTCACACCACGAACTTATTTCTTCTTCATATTCAGAATTTTCATATTCTTTGAATAATGAAGCAATTGCTGTTTTTTTAAGATTATTTTCAAATCCATATTTTAAAAATTGATAGATGGGTTGTTCTGCTGTTGTTGTATAAATTATAAGATTGTTATAATCCAAAAAATTTGGAGTCGTTAAAATTTTAAATAATAGATATGTTTTTCCACAACCTGATCTTCCGCAAATAACTGACAAAACTTTATTAGATAAATTTGGATGATGATTAAATTTAAGTTTTTTTTTATTAAATGGTAGCACTTCACTCATTTTTTAATAAAAAAATTTATTTTTATTTTATTTTTGTTTTTAAAGAAGAAGAAAATTAAACTTCTCTAGCTTCGCGTGGGAGTTTATACCTCTCGAACGGGAGTTTATACCTACCGAACGGGAGTTTATACCTCCCGAACCAAAAGATCTATCATAATCTCTTCACCTCCAAAATTTATTTCTTGTCCTTTTTCATCAGTGATTCTAATGCCAATGTTGTTAATAGTTTTTCTTGTAATAGGAAAATATATTAATGTTTGTGGAATTACATTTAATCTATAACCAATGGGTACAGTAAAAGCTGGAAAACTGAATATTAAATTTGATAATTTACCATTTATATAACCTCCTTCAATAATGTCACAATGTACAACAATTGAATTTATTTCAGTTATTTTTGGAATCTTCTCACCTAAATGATAACCTTGACTATAAGTTTGTTTATTAAATCCTAGTAGCTTTGACAATGATCTATCATGATTAAAATCAACTTGATGATTTTCGTCTAAAGTAAGAGAAAATTTATTAACTGCCGGTTCAACTGCAAAATGTAATTGTTTCTTATCTTTAAATGGTATACCTAAATGTCTCTTAATTTCATTTGATATTGTTTCAACTTCGTAAGAACCAGGAAGAAAAGTTAGTATTTTCCATGTTTTACCTTTATCAGTAGAATATCTAAATTGATCATTCACATCTTTGATAACGTTTTGAATAGTGTTAAATGTGGAGAAACTAGTCAATGCAATTTGATAATTTTTATTTTGTTCTAAATGTAGAATAGGTTCTAAATTACAAGTGTGTGATGAAGTAGTTGTTATAATTTTTAACGTCGTACTAAATTTTGATGAACCCAAAATCTCTGTCAAATTTTCTAAATGATTATTAATTTTGTCTAAATCTGCTGAACACATTTTTAAACTAAAAATTAAATAAATATTTTTTTATGAAATATTTTTTTTATAAAAAATTAGAAACAACATATTTCAGCTACAGGCGAAGCCCTGGAGGACATCAGAGATGTCCGGTTCGGGCGAAGTCCTAGATCACTCGGTTCGTTATACTTTTATAATCCTCTTCATTTAGAATCTTCTTTTCTAACAATCTTTTCAATATAGCATGAATTTCATTGAAACTAGAATTATGTCCTTCTTTTATTGCCGATATTAAAATATTTAATCTATTTAGTAATTCTTGTGGATCATCTGGTAAAAATACAGTTGTTTCAGTTTTCTGTTTTTTTGTTTTCTGTTTTTCAGATAAACCTTTTCCTACTTTAACTCCCGTTGATAATAAATTTTCTAATTGTTTATAACGTCTAAGAGTTTTTACTGTGCCAACTCTATCTAATATAGTTTTATATTTTATTAGATCTTCTACAGCATAATTTTTTAAATCTGCTCCTCTTAAAAGATCAACAAAATTTCTATCTAAACTAATAGGTTTTTTATCTGGAGTAAAAATTAATCCTCGTAAAGGTTGTGGAAATATTTCTTTACCACCAAGATAAAATCTTGCAAATAATTTTTTATCTAAAAAGAAAGTAGAATGTTCGAATAACATAGATTTTGGTAATTTTTTTTCTATGTTTGCCTCTAATAAACCATAGTCATCTAATAGTGTTTTAAGTACAGGATCCGCTATATCAACACGTTTTTCATTAAGTTCCTTTTCAAGAGTTTTAAATGGTTCGACAGTTTTTTCATAATCAGTTTTTACTTCTTCAGTTATTTTTAATTTATCAAACATATCAGATTGAATACCAGCTTTTATCATTCTATGTTGAAGATGATTTTCTTTCATAATATTTCTTTGTTTTATTAATTCGTCTAATTGTTTTATTCTTTTAAAATTATCAGCTCTAACTTTATCCATTTTTATATGATAATTTTTTATTATTATTTTATTTTATAATATTTTATTTTTATAATATTTTATATTGTTATATTTTTAAATTTAGAAAATAGAAATTAGAAAATTCAAAAGGTTCAGTAGTTATTCCATCAGGTAAAATTTTTCTTTTATCATCAAATGGATCTAATGCTAATTTATGTTCTTCTTTTAAATACATTTTATGTTTTTTTGAATTAAGTCTATAATTATATGCTGTTTTTATTTCATTATTAAATAATGCATTTTTATAATCTTGAAATGTTATTTGATTAGCCACTGATGCCTTTGAAATTCCTTTTAATGTTTTATGTGTTTTAACTGGCGAAGCCCTGGAAGACATCTCCGATGTCCTAATATTATTAGTTGTATCATAACAGTAACATTTAGATTTTAAAAATATAGCTTCTGTTATGAAATCTTCATTTCCTTCTAATTCATCTTTTACTTTACATAAATCAGAAGGATGAATAATATCTTTTATTTTATTAATTTCTTTATCTAGTGAAGAACCATATGGTACTGTTAATTCTAAGAAAATAGAATCGGTATCTGTAAAGTGTAATTTATAGTTTTTGCCATAAGCAGGTGCTAAATAATCATATATAAAACTATACATAAATAGTTTAGCTAATTCTAATATAGTGAAACCAATGAAATTAAACTTATCATGTTTTACAATGCTTCTTCTTAGATGAACAGCACAAAGTTCATCACTGAATCTAGTAGTTCTTTTATATGTAGGTTTCCTTGTTAAATTTTGAAATCTATCTCTATCATAAACTATTTCAATATTTTGTCTATTACGTACATTTTCTAAAGTCTTACCATAAAATGCATTATTCATTAATTTGAAGAAAACGTTTCCAAAATCATCTTTATTTCTTTTAGATATTTTGCGTTTTTCAATATTGAACTCTATATAATTTTTTAACCATTTAGATTTTCTATACTCTAGTTTTCGATGTATTTTGGTGAGAATCATGCCATGATCTAAATACCAATCTAGCATTCTTCCTTCAACAACATACTTTCCTTTATTACCTTGTGTTAACATAAGTTTTTTTGTTGGTCTGTATTTTTTCGGAATTATAGATTTTTGATAATCTGAAAAATCTTCTATATTGGGAATTTTGTTTTCTGGACAGAAAGGATAATATTTTGTTGCTTCTTTTATATAATCAGGGTATACTAAATCAACTTCATATACATAACCAAAATTATTTTCACCATCATATCTTCTTTGATAATCTAGATTATTACACCATGTCATTTCACCTGTTGGTAATTCCTGTATCATGCAAGAAGAATATAAGCTATTAAAATCATAATATAATAAATAGTTTTCTCTCATGAATTCATCAATTGCTTTTTCACGTTCTACTCCTTCTCGTTTCGTTCGAAAAATTTCTAATATTTTTTCTTTTTCTTCTGGAGATAAAGGTTTTATTATTCCATATTCTTGTGGATTTACTTTCTTATTATAACATTTAACATATCTATTACCTAAAACTGATGAAACTCCACCTCTAATTCCAGATTCAAAAAATAATAATTTATCATATGTATTTTCTTTATAATGTTTAAGTTTAACGGACTTTGTCCTAGAGCCATCGGCTTGAACACCAGTATGTTTTAATCCTGCTAACCATGTTAAACCTGGTGTAGAATAACAATAACATGGATCTATTCCGTAATATTCTAAACACATATCACGAAAGTTTTCAAAAAGATCAGCTAGTATTAATACATCTATCTGTAGATATTTCATTGTATAATCATACATTGTTTTACAATTTAAGTCTCTCCAATTCTTTTCAGCTTCTGCATAGTCTTCGTCAGATAATTGTGATTGTTTTAATGTTGATTTAAATTTATCTTTTGGAGGAAGTTGTTTTTCTTCCATAATTTTATTCACAGAATTAAAATCAGTCTTCGACTGTGAACCACAGGTTTTATCTCCAGTTATATCAGTCTTCGACTGTGAGCCGCAGGCTATATACTCATACGGAAATATTCCTTTTAAAGGTTTTAAATTATATTTATTTAATATTTTACATTGTTCAGATTTCAAAGTTTTTCCCATAACATCTAATGAATAAGGAGTAAAAAATCTAAATGCATCTAAAATTCTAATACAACCTAATTGCATTGAAAAATATTCTTCTTCTTGTTTACATAGTACATTTATTTTTTGTTGTTGTAATTTTTCAGATGAAAATAAATCTTTCATTACTAGATGGAAATCATATTTAGAACCATTGTAGAAATATAAAGGAACAAAGTTATATTTAAATTTGTTAGCATTAAGATTACAAGAATTATGTGCTGCACCTCTATATAATCCATTTAGATGATCATGATCTTTTACCTTGACGGCAGAGCCGTCGCTTCGCTTGTCAAGATATCTACCTCTGCCAGTTTTATATTTATTTGTAAAACCTTTTCCACAGTAATAACAATTTATTTCATCATCAAATTCTTTTCTTTCTTCATCCGTTAATGGAAGCATTGGTATATTTGTTTCAAGCAATTGTGAAAAATAATTTTGTAATTCTTCTACTTTCTTTGTAAACATTTCTGAACTGTCTTCACCATAGTATTGTAAATATTCTGATTTAAATAATTCAGGATAATTTGAATGAATGTACATTCCCCAACATAATGGTTTTTGTTCAAATAAATATTTTTCTTTACTTTGTTCAGCTGAACTTTTTCCAGGTGCACTTCTTTCAGGCGCACTTTTTTCAGAATTATAATTTTCAGAATTATAATTTTCAGATTTATAATTTTCAGAATCGGGTGAAGCCCTGGAACTTTCCGTTCGATTTTGTGTCATATTAACATTATATGCCTCAAAATCACAATAAATAGTAAAGGGTACTTTATTTTTAAAATACCATTTATTATATTCTAAATAATCATCTTTAGGAAAAGTATTTTGAACTGCTTCGTTTTGTTGACAATTCTCCAAATGTCTATTCATTTCTTCTAAAGTTCTAAAACTTGTCATACATTGAAGACAAGGAAAATTTTTATTATCTGAAGTTTTTGTAAATATAGAAACATCTTTACACAATATAAAATGACCCTGATAATATAATATATTCGCTTGTGCTGGTTGTTTTGACTGTTCTAGTTTTTCAAATTCATCTTTATATATTTCATGTGTTTCATTAATTTCTTTTGTATTATTAAATGTATTTTGATAATTATTTTGATTTAATATTTGTAACTGATAAATATATTCTTTATCATATTGTTCTTTATATTGTTGTAGACATTTTTTTAAAGATTCATTTATTTTTTGTTTGGTTTCATTTTCTTCATTATTTTCTTCATTTAATTCTTTATTATTTTCTTCATTTAATTTTTGAATTGTTTCTATCTTATTTTGATATTTATGGTGATATTCTTGTAGTAACATTTGTGTTTGTTGTTGATAATCTATTTTACATTTTTGTAAACTTTTATTTAAATTTTCTAATTTTTGTTGATATTCTGAAGATAAAGATGAATATTTGTAATTATAATCATCAGTACGTCCTTTATAATTATTATGATTAATCATTATTGGTGATAGTGTTTTAACAAGTTCAAATTTTTCAGTACATATTATATTTCCTTGGTAAAAAATATTATGATGCATGTAATTTCCTCTATCATTATATACTATTTCTGATTGACATAAATTTTTATTATTCAAATAAAATTTTTTTGAATCTGAGTAAAGTGGAGTAATTTTACCAATAGAAACATAATTCACATTTAATTCAAAAACATTTACTTCTATTAAATTTTTATTCTTTTTATGAAACTTTATTAACCTATTATAATCATATGGAAATTCATCTAAGCCATCAGAAAGATCAAATTCACTTATGTATTCTTCTTTATTGTAATGACTTAGTCTTTCTTTATGATATTTTGCAGGATGTAAATGTGCTATAATACTCCACAGAAAACAATAATCATCTTCATTTTTTATGTTGATTAATTGAGGTGAACTGAAAGGTAAAGGAACATAACTACCACCAGTATTATTTTTATATTTATCAATTACTATTTTCTTAGATATTATTTTAACAAATCTCCAACCAGATTCACGTAACTGGGCTTCAATTATACAATTTTCTAATTTAAGTATCATCGATTCAAATATGGGTTGTATATCATTTACATTATGAATTTCTTGTGACTTTGTAAAATGTCCTTGTATTATTTCTTCAGGAATTCCATCAGGTCCATTTTTTGTATAAAGTACTTCTACATTCATATAACATTTGAAAGATTTCTTAAATATATTATAAAAGTTGGTTAGAATATCAGAAAAAGTTTTATCGGTTTCATTATGTTCAAAAGACTGATTAAATAAATATTTTATATTTGCTAAGGCTTCATCGGTTCGTTCAGCTTCATCAAATTCATCTATTTCGTTAAATTCATCTATTTCGTTAAATTCATCAGTATCGCTAAATAAATATTTTATATCTGTTACGGCTTCATCTTCACTATTAAAAACTTTTTTATATTCCGAATGTGAATAATCATAAAATATTTTTTTAACTTTTATATCAGTAGGCAATGTTTCTATATAGTTTTTATAACTATTTAATTTTAATATATTTCCTTCATCAACTCGTTCTACATTTTGTAAATGCATTTTACTTTGTAGATGAGATTGATAACTTCTTTTTGTTTGTAACTTTTTTTTACATAAGTTGCAATAAAATTTTTCCATTTTTTATTTTTTAAAGAAAAAATTTGTGTTTTAGTTTTTTAGAGAAAAAAAAATTTATGTTTTAATTTTTAGAGAAAAAATACTAATATATCTGCAAAATCGTGCGAAGCGCGAAGCCCTAGTACCTTCGGTTTGATTATGATAAATTTGTTTAATTATTAAGTATTTCACTTACACCATTTATTAATGGTTTTATATCATTATATGTTTTTTTGGCTTCATCAAATGTAGATTTAGCATCAGAAAATGTAGATTTAACATCAGATATTATTGGGGTTGCTTTTCTTAATCCGTTTCTAACATCATTTATTGCAATTTTTAAATAGTTTAATGTTTCATTATCTTGTAATCTTTTTGGTATTGGTATACCAAATTTTGCATTTAAATAATGATCAAAATAAAAATAAAATGTATCAGGAATAATTTTTAGTGGTACTTTTGCTTCGGATTCTAAAAAGATAATTATTTGTTCTATAACTTGATTTGATAAATGTTTTGTATTTGCATACATTCTAATATCAAAATCTTGAGAGTTATTATAGATTTCATGTTCGGTATCTACTAATATATTTAAATCTTTATCATATACTTGCATATGTTCACTTATGGTGTCAACACGTATTATTCCATATTTATGATGTGTATAATATGATAACGGCATATTCATTTTATAATTTTTATTAATATCATTAAAGAATGCTGCATTATTTTGTGTAGTTGTAAAAAATGTTTGAATGTTTTCTCTAATCTTATTATCTACATCACAAGCTTTATGAGCTAATACAACTATTTCAATATTTTGATGTCTTCCTTTTGTAAATATTTCTGACATATTTTTTTGTTTTGATAAACTTGCAACATCATCTAAAATTAATAAAGATTTATTTTCAGGTGTACCAGCAAAACTTTCCATATCTTGTAACTCATCTAATTGTTTATCATTATAGACGTTTGTAAAAGTTGGCCATTCAGAAGTATGCATACAAAAAATATGTACTTTTGTTTCATCCTTATAATATTGGTTTATATATTTTTTAATAAACGTAGTCTTACCACTTCCAGTTTTACCGTAAACAATGAAATGTAAATTTTCTTGATACATTTTACCTTGTTTAATATTTTTATTATTAGTTTTATCCTTAATCTTATCTTCCTCAGTCTTCCATCCTTTAAAAGTTTTTTTTTCTTGGTTATAAAAATTTATTCTCTTTTGTTCCTCTGTTAGAAAGTAACCCCATTGATTTCCAATACATATAACAAGATGATAAATAAAAAATATTAAAATACATGCTAACAATATTTTTATACAATGAAATTTTAAAAAATTCCAAAGACGTGTAAGATCTGATTGTGGTATTTTTTTATTAAGAGATGAATTAGGGGGTAGTGTCTCTAAATATCTTTTATTATATGTATTTTTATCTATATTATTATATATATTTTTATCTATATTATTATATATATTTTTATCTATATTATTATTATTATATCTAGTATTATATATAGGATTATCTACAATATTATTAATATCTTTTAGATTCGGATCTTGAGGGGTTAGTGTATCTTGAAACTCAGTGTTATTCATATAATTATTTATTATTTCGTTTATTGCATTAAGAGATTTATGACGACTTAGATTACTTTTATTACTTTTATTACTTTTATCACTTTTAATTATAACCGGTGAATATAAATCTTCCAAATTTTCGCTTTTATTCATTTATTATTTTTTAAATAAAAAATTTAGGAGTTATTATTTGTTGATTCCGGACTAGCATTCTTACACTCTTATGAGTGTTTTTAACCTCTGTAGAACCTCCGGAATGTGTCGGACTTTTTGTTCCTATACTCAAAAGAAGTATTTTTATACCTCTCCTCTCTTCCGGAATGCTTAAGAATATTTTAATAAAATAATATTTTATTCTTTATAAAAAAATAATATTTTAATATATATAAGATTATTTTAGTTGAAATACAACTATTTTAGTTGAAATACAACTATTTTAGTTGAAATACAACTATTTTAGTTGAAATACAACTATTTTAGTTGAAATACTAATATAAATTATTATTTTGACATAAATTATTATTATGTTGATTATTATGTTGATTAAGTTTTGGACATAGTGTTACATGTCGCTGAAAATTTTTCTTTAATATAATTTTTTGACAACCTCTACATTTTACTTTTTCCTTTAAACAATCCTTACACTGATATTTACTATCATAAAACTCTGTCTTAGGTTTAGTAATTTGACAACTTGTACATTGTCTTGTAGAACTTATACAAGAATTATAATGATTAGTAATTCCTTGATTTGTAAAATATTTATTACAATTACGACATAACTGATCTTTTAATTTATCTTTTTTTTCTTTTTTAACCTCTTCTGTTTGTTCGCATAATTTTAAATGACGTGCAAAATTTTTTGATGTTATATTTTTATTACATCCGGAACATATTTTTTTTTGTTATTACTTTCAACAAATTGATTTTTATCAATATAATTATTTTGTGCTACATTATTATTTTGAACAAAAGGATTATTTTGAACAAAAGGATTATTTTGTGCTACATTATTATTTTGTGCTAAATAATTATTATTATTTTGCCTAGGTGTATTTTGCTTAGGTGTATTTATTCTAGCAGTATTTTGCCTAGGTGTATTTATTCTAGCAGTATTTATTCTAGCAGTATTTTGCCTAGGTGTATTTATTCTAGCAGTATAAAGATTTTGTTCTTTATCTGAAATAAATAAATGCTTTAATCTTTGTAATGGTTGCTCTGATTGAATATTATTATACTGAATACTATTATTAGGTTGAATATTATTCTGAATATTATTAGGTTGTATATTATTAGGTTGAATATTATTAGGTTGTATATTATTAGGTTGTAATTGATTCATATGCATACCACATGGTGTGTTTTTCATATGAGAATATAATAGTGTTTGATTTAAAAAACGCATATTGCAAACTTGACAAATTTGAGTTATTTCCATTTTTTTTATTTTTATTAGGAAAAATTTTATTTTTTATAATTTATGTATTTTTATAATTTATGTATTTTTATAATTTATGTATTTTTTATAATCAGAAAAAATTTTATTTTTATTGTTTAAAAGTGATGTTACCAAATGTTGGTGGAGGTGCATATATCCCGAATAATCGTGAATTAGAAATAGAGATAGAAAATTATATCATGAAAACTGGAGACGTTTTATCTGGTCCATTGCATCTTTCTATTCTTCCAAAACAAAATACAGAGTTAACAAATAAACAATATGTTGATACGCAAATCAATGAATTAAAAGAAAAATATATAAACGATGTTTTGGTTCCACTGATGAATGAATTAAAGTTGCTTAAACTTAATGACAAATCATTAAACGAAAAATTATCAAAACTTGATAAAAAGGATAGAGAGCTAGAAGCAGATATAGCAAAACTTTTTAAAAAGATTTCAGAACAATCAAAAATTTTAATATTACTTTCTTTAAATTTAAAATCTGCAGTCATTAAAAATAAACATCAGATAAAAATGTTAAAAGAACAATTAGAAGATGAAATAGAAAAACTACCTGAAAGAATTAAAAAAAATTTAAAGCAGTTGCAAACTACATTCCAAAAAAGTGTTGATGAATTGAGTTCTAAAATTACTCAACAAATGAAAAAGATGAATAAAATAATAAATGAAGTAAACTCACTTAATGAAAAAGTTGATAAAATGAAAACTCTTAAAATCAATTTAGAAAATGAATTAAAGAAAAATTTACAAGAAAACTCTAAAGAAAATAAAGAACAGTTAGATGCTGTTAAAAGACAATTAGATGTTCTTAAAATTAAGTTAAATGCTCTTAAAACGGCATTGAAGATTAATCAGCAGAAAATGCAAGTTAATAGAAAAGAAATTAAAGTACATCACACGCTGCTTGACGCAATAGATAAAGTGCAACAGTCAATTAATAAAGTTATCTCGAAGTTGTTGTCCATTCACAAACGTAAATCTTAAACGAGTATTGTAAATATTAACTTAAATATTTTTTACCTACAAAAAATAAGAATCATAAAAAATATAAATATAATTTTAAAAATATAAAAGTATAAATATAATTTTTAAAAAAATTTAAAAATATAATTTTTAAAAAAAATTTAAAAATATAAAAGTATATAATTTTAAAAATGGATAAAATTAGAGCTAATAATTTTAAAAGAATTAAACAATTAGAAGAGTTAATAAAAGAAAGAAATATTATGAAAGAAAATCATAGAATAAAAAGAATGATTGATGCAGGTTTGGTTCCTGATAAAGTTAAACCAAAAACGCAATCTGTAAAAGTTAAGAACAAAAAATAAACATTTTTTTATAATGGACATCCGTTCATGGGTCAACGGAGATGTCTTCCAGGGCTTCGCGCTTCGCCCGTATTTATATTTTTCCCAAAAAGTCAAATTTATTACTAAAAAATGCCTATAATTTATAAACACAATCTTAAACATTTTGCTTCAAATCAAAAAATTGCTCATGAACCACGTATGAATCCTGTTTATCATTATGATAATAGAGAAACAGTCGGAACAGAAAAGTTCCTAGGCACCGCAGGTGCCATCCAAAAAGAAGGGGATGGCATCTTCTCTGGTATTGGTAGTATCGTTAACTTAATTAAAAATAATAAAGATTTGATTACATCTGCTGCAAAAGGAGCTGCTGCTATAGGTAGTACAGCTAGTGCAATATCAAATGCTGTTAAATCACAAAACGAATTAAAACAACTAGAAGCTATTCGTAAACTCAAGAATGATTCTGAAGAACTAAAAAAATTAAAAAAACTTTCAGATGAAACAAAAAACAAAATTGCTAACATAGCTGTTGATGGTGAAACCCTGAGAGATAATAGTAAACATAATGAAAATAAACATAATGAAAAAACAATTGAAGAAATAAGAGGTAATGGCGTGAGCAGCAACCTTCGGTCTAACCAGCAAAGCTGTAGCGGAGCTGGTCTAGCAAAATTCTAAAATTATATTTTAGTAAAATTTTAAAATTATATTTAATAAAAATTTTTTTCTATCTGTGAGAAAAACAAAAAGTCAAATTATTTCTTATAAAAATGTCTTCGCTTATCGAAAATAAATTTAGATTAGATGATCCCCCGTTCACCAGTTACAATCAAAAAAAGAATGACTATATAAGAATTGCTATGAATCCCGGATCTTCCAGTAGAGTAAATACTGGAGGAGATTTAATCTTTGAAGTTGATAATCAGCAGAGTTATTTATATTTACCTGATTCATTTTTACACTGTGAATATTCTTTATATAGTGATGCTAATTTTACAACACCATTACCAGATACCGATAATATTACACTAGAGAATAATTTTTTCCCAAGTTTATTTACACAAATGCGTTTAGATGTTGCAACTCAAAATATAGAAACAATAAGTGATTCTCCAGGTGTAATTGATACAATGCTTAGATTTATAACAATTGGTGAAAATAATAAAAAGCATGAAATCGAAGGTTGATTTCCTGATACTAATGATGGTATAATTATTGAGGATTTAACTCACGCTGGAACAGATGCCGCAGGAATTGCGAAAGATGTAGAAAATATTGCAAAACATTTAAATAAAACAAATAATGAAGCATATAAAGAAAGACGTGAATTTAACAAGAAAAGTAAGCAAACAGTAAATTGGTCATTGTCTCCATTATTCGGATATTTAGATTATGATAAAATATCATATCAATTAAAATTTAAATTAATAATTCATCGTACAGCAAATAATGAATTAATCTTTTTTGGTAAGACTGGAAAAAAAGCATATTTAAAAATTGATAGACTTGAATGGTGGATTAAGCATATTACTCCTAGTTTAGAGGTTGAAACAGCTATTACAAAAAGATTAAATACTAACAAACCAATTCCGGTTAATTTTCTAAAGAGAACTGCTAGTTCAGTAACTTTTTCCGAACAAAGATTTAACTGGCATTTTACTAGAACTGCGAATACTCCAAGATATTTATTACTAACATTTCAAAGAAATAATTCTCCAAGTTTTGATAAGAACAATAATATTTTTCATATTAATACAATTCGAAGTTTACAAGTTTCATTAAATCAAACTCGATATCCAATTGATCCATTAAGATTCGATGATACCAATAATCAATTTATGGAAGGATATGATTCTTATAGAAATCTTTGTATAGAATTTGGAGTTGAACCACAATTAACTCCTGGAGATTGGAGACATTTATATCCAATTTTCTGTTTCGATTTAAGTGCACAATCAGAAGATATTATTAAAAATGGTTGTGATGTAACAATTAATATTGAAAAGAAAGATTCCACAACTTCATTGATGGCTTATGGTTTATTGCTAGAAGATGTAAAATATTCTATTGAAGTTCTTAATGGGAAGATGGTTAGGATCGGTTAGTAACCTGAGGACCCTTGGTCCGATCGGCTAAAGCCAGAGGAGCTTCTCTCCGATAGGTTAATTAAAATTTTTTTTCATAACTAGAATAGATTAAAATTTTTGTTAACTTAAAATTTTTTTATTAAAAATGTCGCAAGCGAAAAGTAATATTAATAATAAAACTGTTGAATTAAAATTACGTAATATTGTTGACAAAAATACCCCTAAAACTATTACGATTAATAAAAAAAAGTATTACATAAGTAAACCAATGATAGAGAATATTCAATTACAAGAAGAAAAGAATGGCGGGATTCTCCCATTAATTCCACTAATAATAGGAGGCATAGCTGCAGCAGGAAGTGTTGCAGGTGGGACAGCTGGTATTGTCCAAGCAGTAAATAAAAATAAATCAGAGAAGGCAGCATTAGAAGAACAAAAACGTCATAACAGAGAGTTAGAGAAAGTTGCTAGGGGCGATGGAGTAGTAGATAATTTTATTAGTAAATTAAAGTTAGTTGATGAAGGAAAACGAGTTCTTAAAAATATTCTCCACAATGTTGATGATTTAATTGAAATTAAAGAAACAAAAGATGGTTCTGGAATATATCTAAGTCCTAGTATGATTCGGTAATAACCTCAGGACCTTTGGTCCATAAGGTAAAACATTTATTTTATCTTTAAAATGAATTCTACAAATTCCGAAAATTTAATTAAATTAAAAATTTCTAATTTAGATTTATTGAATTATCTATTAAACAAAAATAAAAACTCAAACTGTCAGCATATTGGAGGTGACAAGAACAAAGTTCCACACCACTTCGGTGGAGACATACAAAAAACATTAGAAAACTTTCCTGGCTTTATTTGGAGTAAATATTCGAAAGAAAAACATCTTCCTGGTCATTCATATACTGGTCCAGGAACTCGATTAGATATAAGACTAGATGAGAATAATAATCCAAAACCAGGTGAAGAACCAATAAATAGAGTAGATGCCGCCGCTTATAGACATGATTTAGCTTATCGAAATCATGATCTAAGTTCTCGTCATGCAGCTGATAAGAAGATGATTCAAGAATTAGATAGTATTCAAAATCCTACATTTAGAGAAAAAATTGAAAGAATGTTTGTTAAGAAAGCTTTACAAGCTAAAATATTATTCGGTCAGGGTTTAAATGAAAATCATAATTCAGACGTTTATGCATCTGAAATTCATAAAGAATATAGAAAGCCTAAATATTTATTAAAAGTAAAAGTATTTAATAAAGATGATATTTGGAGTGCTGATCTTATTCATATGCCGAATGAAAGGGACCGAACCGAAGATTCTAAGACAAAGTCTGACTACAAATACGCATTGACCGTTATAGATTTATATACACGATATGCTTGGGTAAAGCCTTTAAAAAACAAAAGTGGTCTATCAGTTAAATATGCGTTTGAAGAAATCTTTAAAGAAAGTAATAGAAAGCCAAGGAAATTGTTTGTTGATAAAGGGTCGGAATTTTATAACCGAAACGTTCAGCCACTATTTGAAACTGTTTATTCAACTGAAAACGCAGGAAAAGCTGTAGTGATAGAAAGATTCAATCGGACGTTAAAAAATAAAATTTTCAAAAAGTTTACTCAGCAAGGAAATCAGAAATGGTTGAGGATATTACCAGGAGTTGTAGAAGAGTACAATAATAAAGTTCATTCAGGTATTGAAGAAACCCCAAAGAATGCTTCTGACGACCCTGATTTAATACGAAAGAAAATATTCGAGAATAATTATTCGAATGAGAGTAATCCGAATTTGCAGAAACTTAAGCCGAAATTTAAAATTGGAGATAGAGTTAGAATATTTAAATATAAGAACAAATTTGAAAAAGGCTTTGTTGGCTATTGGACTAAAGAAATATTTGAAGTTTGCAAAATAAATCAAAGTTATCCGATTACTTATGAAATTAAAGATTTAGATAATGAGAATATCAGAGGCCGTTTTTATCAAAATGAATTACAGAAAACAGAGCTTTAACCTCTAGGTGGCGCTTTAGCTAGCTTCGCTTGAGTTATAGATTGTTTAACTCTAACATAATATCTAGAAATGGTACTCCTTTTTGTAATTTGTACAAAACGTATAAACATAATTGTCCACAATAAGTTGTTCCCGGTTTTTGAATTTGAAACGTATTGTATGTTCCCGTTCCAAGTAATTCTTTTACTTCATTTGTAGGTGGAAGCCCGTATGAGTCAAAATAATAATTATCTCCGTTTTTACTAAAGATACCTGCTGACCAATGTACGCCGTTTTGGTCTGAAGTGTGAAGATTCGTTATGAAATTTACAGTTATTGATGGAACTTTGTTCCGGGAACTGAAGGTTCCTGTTGGTCTATTTTTTAGGAATTGTAATTCGTTTCTCATTAGAACATGAAAATTCTTTATTCCTAATTCATTTGCGATTTTCTTTAGGTCGAAATTCGTTGTTGTCTGTGTTCCATATAATTTCAAAAACTCATTTATGTTGCTCATTTTATAATACAAAAATTTCTTAAGGGAGCCCCTAGAAGACAGGGGTGGGGGGGTATTGATTTAAAACTGTTCTCTAATGATGTCTTTCCTTACTACTTAGTCAGAAGGGGTATTGATTTAAAACATTTTTATAATGATGACTTTCCTTACTACTTAGTCAGAAGGGGGGGTATTGATTTAAAGCTGGTCTCTAATGATGTCTTTCTTTACTACTTATTCAATTTTGAAATGATTTAATTTAATCTAAATTTAAACGTTACATTGTTGCATTGTGTTAGTGTTTAACTACATAGAGTTAGTGTTTCGCGCATATTTTATCAATAGTAATTCATTACTCATCAATATGTGAAAATTCTTTTTTTCCCAATTGCTTAGCAATCTCATTTAAATCGAAATTTCATGTGGTTTTGTTTGCTGTATATTTTTAGAATGTCTCTAATGTTACTCATTTTAAATGGAATAATATCTATTTCAGTCATTTCTCAAAAGAATTAGCGTGTAGCAGCTGTTAAAATTGTTTCAGCTGATAGGGGTGAAGGAAATCACAAACAATAGCGCATAATGCGAGTTGTGAAATCTCATTCACACTATGAGAACAAAAGAACAAGTACAATCTAAAGACAATAGACATATGAGAGAGAAGAGAAATGAATGAGCATTTCTCTTCATTTTGGTTTCAATAACAATCATTCATGCGACATTGCTTGAATGGAAAAATACACCAACTGTCGCGCCGATGTCAGAAAGTTTGTCGATAAAAGTGCCGACATGGTTCGATAGTTGGTGTATTTTTCCATTAGCGTTCAAGGTCATTCTATTAAAAGCATATGGGTATTATTCTCATTGAAGACAAGCAATTGTTTTAAGGAATGCATTGTGAATACAATATTCCTGTAACAGACAGGAACGAGAGAGAGAGAAAGAAAGAAAGAAGACACGCTGCTCCGTAAAAGTTTAATTGAGATAACGAAGGATATATTCTTGAGGTTCCTTCCATTTCTGAAGTTCCTTCCATTTCTGAAGTTCCTTCCACTTTTGTTTCTTCCATTTTTGTTCCTTCCATTTCTGAAGTTCCTTCCACTTTTGTTTCATCCATTTTTAAAGAAATATTTTTAACGGGCGAAGCCCTGGAAGACATCTCCGATGTCCCGCTAGTCACATGATATATTTTAAAAACCTGAAAGATGGATAAAATTCATGAATTTGAAATTCTCAAATTTGAGATTTTCGGTGTCCGGGTTTTCGGTGTCCTGCAACGGTCATGATTTAAGCAATGAAAAATGTCATAATCACAAATTTGAAATTCTCAACTTTTATGATTTTCGGTGTCCTAGAACGGTCATGATTTAAGCAATGAAAAATGTCATAATCACAAATTTGAGATTCTTAACTTTTATGATTTTCGGTGTCCTGGAACGGTCATGATTTAAGCAATGAAAAATGTCATAATCACAAATTTGAGATTTTGAAAAATTTGAAAATTGTGTATTTTTAAAAACGCCCAAATCGGAGCGAAGCTCCTCTGGCTTTAGCCGATTTATGAATTTAGGTCTTCATAACCTGAAAAAGGGTTCAAATTCATGAATCGGCTTAAGCCAGAGGAGCTTCGCTCCGATTTATGTTGTTTTTAAAAGTACCATTTTTGAAAAAAATGGTACTTTTTGAATGAACCAAATTCATGAATTTAGGTCTTAAAAACCTGAAAAAGGGTCTAAATTCATGAATTTATGTCGTTTTTAAAGATACCAATTTTTTTTATTTTATGGTGTCCTGGAACAGTCTTTTGACCATTACTTAAAAATGAGTGAATTTCCCCATTAAATAAAACAAAGCTTAAATTTAATCATCATCCAAATTTATCTAATAAAGTTTTGACAGTTATTTGTGGAAGATCAGGATGTGGAAAAACATATTTATTATTTAAAATTTTAACGACTCCAAATTATTTGGATTATAACAATCTTATCATTTATACAACAACAGCAGAACAACCCGTCTATCAATTTTTAAAATATGGATTTGAAAATAATCTTAAAAAAACAGCAATTGCTTCATTATTCAAAGAATATGAAAAATCTGAAGATGAAGAAGAAATAAGTTCGTGGTGTGAAGAAGCAGCAAAAAATAATCAGTTAGTAGAATCTAATAAAAATAACCATATAAAGATACAATTAATAGATGATAGTGGTAATATGCAAGATCCTAGTAAACTAGATAAAACAATGAAACATTGTGTAATTTTTGATGATTGTGTTAATGATAGATTTCAGTCAGTACAGAGAAATTATTTCACAAGAGGTATACATAACAACTGTAGTGTATTTTATTTGACACAAAGTATGTATTCATTAGACGGAAGTGTTATTAGAAAGAATGCTAATATATTTATACTATTTGAAATAAATGCAAGAAACTTAGGTGATTTGTTAAGAGATTTATGCGTAAGAAATAAAGATGAATTTAAACAATCGTGTAACAATGCTTGGTCAAAAGATTATGGCTTCATTACAACTAATATTGATAAAAAAATTCATGATAGAGTTATCGAACAATTGTTCTGTGACTAGGCTTCGCCCCGACTGAAAGTCGATAGAAAATATTTTCACGGAGTCATCGAATAATTTTTTTTCTTAATCTTTAGAAATTTAAAAATTAGAAAATTTAAAAGGTAAAGTAGTTATTCCATCAGGTAACATTTTTCTTTTATCATCAAATGGATCTAATGCTTAGTTATGTTCCTCTTTTAAATACATTTTATGTTTCTTTGAATTAAGTCTATAATTACATGCTGTTTTTATTTCATTATTAAACAATGCCTTTTTATAATCTTGAAATGTTATTTGATTAGCCACTGATGCCTTTGAAATTCCTTTTAATGTTTTATATGTTTTTGAATTTGTGTTAGAATCTGTGTTAGACTTTGTATTATAACAATAACATTTAGATTTTAAAAATATAGCTTCTGTTATGTACTCTTCATTTCCTTCTAGTTCATCTTTTACTTTACATAAATCAGAAGGATGAATGATATCTTTTATTTTATTAATTTCTTCATTAAGTGAAGAATTATGCGGTATTGTTAATTCTAAGAAAACGGAATCCGTATCGCTAAAGTGTAATTTATAGTTTTGGCCATAAGCAGGTGCTAAATGATCATATATAAATCTATACATAAATAGTTTAGCTAATTCTAATATAGTGAATCCAATAAAATTAAACTTATCATGTTTTATAATGTTTCGTCTTAGATGCACTGCACATAGTTCACACTAAATCTAGTAGTTCTTTTATATGTAGGCTTTCTTGTTAAATTTTGAAACCTATATCTATCATAATTTATTTCAATATTTTGTCTATTACGCACATTTTCTAAAGTCTTACTATAAAATGCATTATTCATTAATTTAAGGATTACGTTTCCAAAATCATCTTTATTTCTTTTAGCTATTTCACGTTTTTCAATATTAAATTCTATATAATCTTTTAACCACCTAGATTTTCTATACATTAGTTTCCGATGAATTTTAACAAGAATCATTCCATGATCTAAATACCAATCTAGCATTCTTCCTTCAACAAAATACTTTCCTTTATTACTTTGTGTTAACATAACTTTTTTGTTGGTCTGTATTTCTTAGGCATTAAAGATTTTTGATAATCTGTGAAATCTTCTATATTAGGTATTTTATTTTCAGGACAGAAAGGATAATATTTTGTTGCGCCTTTTATATAATCAGGGTATGCTAAATCAACTTCATATATATAACCAAAATTATTTTCACCATCTAATGTCGGTTTGTATTCAAGAATGGTACTCCATTCCATTTCAACTGTTGGTAATTCTTGTATCATGCAAGAAGAATATAAGCTATTAAAATCATAATATAACAAATAGTTTTCTCTCATGAATTCATCAACTGCTGCTTGACTCTCTTCATTTGATATAAGTCCTTCTACATTATGATTAAACAATTTTATAAGTTGATCTTTTTCTTCTGGATTTAAAATTTTTAAATAACCATGATCATCAGGATTTACTTTTTTATTATAACACTTAACATATCTATTACCTAGAGCAGATGAAACTCCACCTCTAATCCCAGATTCAAAAAATAATAATTGATCGTAAGAACTTTCTTTATAGTATTTAAGTTTAACATTTGTATATTTTAATCCTGCTAACAATGTCAAACCTGGTGTAGAATAAACATAACATGGATATATTCCGTAATATTCTACACACATGTTACGAAAGTTTTCTTAAAGATCAGCAAGGATTAATACATCTATCTGAAGATATTTAATTGTATAATCATACATATTTTGACAATTGAGATCTTTCCAATTTTTTTCAGTTTCTGAATAATCTTCTTCAGATAATTGTGATTGTTTTAATATGGATTTAAATTTATCACGTGAAGAAAGGTTTTGTTCTTCCATAATTTTATTCACAGAATTAAAATCTCCAGTTAAATATTCGTAGGGAAATATGCCTTTTAAAGGTTTCAAATTATATTTATTTAATATTTTACATTGTTCAGGTTTCAAAGTTTTTCCCATAACATCTAATGAATAAGGATTAAAAAATCTAAATGCATCTAATATTCTAATACAACCAAATTGCATTGAAAAATATTCTTCTTCTGTTTTACATAGTAGGTGTTAATTACAGTAGGCAATTTATCTCGTCGTTTAACAGCCTTTCATTTTTATGTTTTCTCGAGTGCCACTTGAGAACCTCGTAGGGCTGTATTTGTTTTGATAAGCTATCCCATTCACCTGCTTCAAGACTTCACAGTGTGAAAAGTATCGCTTTCTTGTAGCTGTCAAACGCCCGCCACCCTGGCGCCGGGAGATATGATTGCCAATCATGAACTTTATTTGGTCATTCTCTCCTCGACTGCCAAGGCGTTGCGTTAATGTTTTTGAACCCACTTCTACTGTGTACTATGCTGATCATATTTTAAGACATTATACATGCATTCGTTTCGGCATCAATACTCGTTCTCAATGTAGTATACAATGATGGTGTAAATAATAACAGAAACCGCGCAACATCACTCGGGCGTCGGTGGGAGAATCGAAAATACGTAACAGTTCAAAAACAGGTTTCGATTTTCATCGCATCGCATCGTAACTCCTTCGAACGTGGAGCTACCATTTTGACAGTCGATTAAATCGTCGCACATCATCGCATCTCTTCTCGCTCAATCGCTCTTGTTTATCTCGATTGCTGATTCCGGAACTCCTCAGAAAGCTTCGCATCGCATCGCGTCCTAACCTACTGAATTCGTTCCAGGACTACCGTTCGCACCGTTCCAGCAATATGACCGTCAAACTTCCTACGGGACTACTCGGGTCGGTTAGTCGTGCCGGAAACCCAATACTCAAGCTGCTCGAGGACGAGGACAATTTCGACGAAGTAAGCTACCTCTATAAGTTGTATTTAAGGAGGGTCGATAAGTTTAGTGAGGCATGTAACCAAGAGAGGGCCAGGAGCGATATATCTAGCAATGACAAAGACGAAATAAATAACTATTTCGAAAGCAAGATGAAGTTTATATCAGAAACTAAATCGAAAATTGAAAATTGGCTAAATACTGAGTCAGAACGACTACTCGATGATGACCGCAATTCAATAATTTTAAATGCGACATCTTATGGTTCCGTGCATAGCGACGACTCACATACCTCTAAAGACAAGTCAAATTATAAAATGGACTTACAGTTACTCGAATTGGAAGAGGAATCTATCAGATGACGTCAATTACAGATCGATATAGAAAAAAGAAAACGAAATCTACTTAGCGTAGAAAATGAACCTGATTCTGTTCTTGATACGGCGAAACAAGTAGATAAAAAACCAATTGTTCAATGCGACAGTTTACCAGAGCATAAAAGTAAGCCAAGTCTAGAGGAAATCCTGTATCAACAAAACGAAATATCTCAAAAAATGATACGAAATCAAGAAACGGCTTCATTGCCTAACCGCGAGCCCGACAGCTTTGACGGCAGAGACCTAACGAAATTCTTGCCATTTAAGCAGAGCTTCAAACGATTAATAGAGTCTCGAGTTGATAACTACGAAGATAGGCTTTACTACCTAAATCAGTATACGAGTGGTAAACCGAATGACTTAGTTCGAAGTTGTTTGTATATGGAACCCAAAACGGGTTATGAAACCGCTATGAGACAATTGACTGAGAAATACGGCAATGAATTTGTCATTTCACAATCATATTTACAAAAGATTGAATTCTGGCCAACAATCAAGAAAGAAGATGCTATATGTCTCGAGGATTTTTCGATTTTCTTGACTGGTTGCCTTAACTATATGCAAGATACAAGTGGTTTGAATCAACTAAACTCACCTAAGGAAATACAGTCTATCGTATTGAAACTACCGTATTCACTTAGGGAAAGATGGAGATCCTACGTCGATTCAATAATGTCCAGACCAACTGGCAAGGTGAATGTCGATGGCCTTGTCAACTTTGTTAACAGCCAGGCACGAATAATGAACCGACCAGTCTTCGGAGATATAAACGACAATAAGACTCAAAGGTCAACATATCGTACCACAACTAGCAAGCCTACAGCCACAAAGGCTTTGATTACTAATACTAAACGTGAAAAGTCAATCGAATCATTGCTTAAAGAATCGACTACTGCTGGTCCTGCTAGTTGCTTATTCTGTAATTCGAAAGAACATAAATTGTCGAAATGTGACAATTTCAAAGAAAAGGATAATAAAGAAAAGATCGATTTCCTCAAACAACAATCGTGCTGCTTTGCATGCTTGGGAAAATGGCACCAGTCAAAAAATTGTAACAATCGTCATCACTGCAGTATCTGTGGTAAGCGACATCCAACAGTCCTCCACTTCGATAAAAATGACAGTAGGCCTATCAAAGAAAATAGTGTAGCCTTAAACACCTCGACTGCGTGCTGTGACACAGGGGTTGGAAACAGGAAGATTGCACTAGCCACTATCCCTGTCAAAATTCGCGTTCCTGGAAGTACAGTATGTACGATTACAAACGCCGTATTGGATAACTGTAGCTCTGACTGTTTCATTTCGGAAAGAGTGGTCGAAAGCCTGAATGTTAACGGTCACAAGAAAACTATTCAGCTTACAACGATGTATCAGGAGTCAGTCCCAATGGATACGACAGTTATCAATAACCTTGAAATTTTGAATCTCGACGAGAATGAGGTTATCAAGATTCCAGTCACATACACGAAATCTCGATTACCCTTCAATGAAGATGACATCATAAAACCGATTGATCTTGATTCCTCACATCTGAACGACATACCTCTTCGATTTATAGATTCTGAAGTTGGATTACTGAGTGGAATGAATATTTCCGAAGCTTTGAAACCATTGGAAGTTCGTGAAATGGAGCACGAAGGCTTATTCGCATGTAGATACAAACTCGGATGGACTGTAAATGGACCTCTTAGCACAAATAGGAAGTCGAGCATTGTCGTTAACCGTACTACAGTTTCTGACATCGAGAGTAAGCTTGAAAACATGTATAACAAAGAATTTGCCGATCTAAAGGACGTTAGTCATGGTCTTTCCGTTGAGGACAAGAGATGGACAGACATCGTGCAAGGGAGTATCAAGGTTCTTGAAGACTCGCACTTCGAAATTGAACTACCATTACGTAACCGCGATCAGAATTTCCCTAACAATCGTCGACAGGCCGAAGCTAGTCTACAGCACTTACGCAATGTCTTTCAACGACGTCACGAATACGCAAAGGATTATATGAATTTTGTGACGGAGATGGAAAATAATGAATACATCGAGAAGATATCTGAAGAAGATTGTCGACGAGACGACGACACAACATGGTATCTCACTCATCATGGAGTATACCACAAACAGAAAAAGAAAATACGAGTCGTATTCGACTGCTCTCGTAAATATCAAGGTACATCGCTCAACAATCGTCTTCTTCAAGGACCGGACCTTGCAAACAATTTACTTGGAGTTCTACTTCGCTTTCGGAAGTATCGGATTGGTATGACTGCAGACATAGAAAAGATGTTCTATCAAGTAAAGGTACCCCAGCATCAGAGGAATCTACTTCGTTTCTTGTGGTTTGAGAATGGAGACATAAAGTCGGATCCGCAAGAATATAGGCTCAAGGTACATGTATTTGGTGCAGTTTCGTCTCCAAGTATTGCTAACTTTGCACTTCGACAGGCGAATAAGACGTCCTCTCCTGAAATCGCTGACATGATCAACGAATCTTTCTATGTCGACGATCTATTAGTCTCGGTGAAATCCGAGCAAGAAGCAGCAAGTTTAGCAAGGGATATTCGGAAATCTTGTCTGTCAAGAGGATTCAACCTTTCACAATTCGTCAGCAATTCTCGCAAAGTATTGAACGAACTGCCAAGAGAAATCGTGTCGAAGCACTACGAGGACATCGACCTAGATTCTGAAGACCTACCGCCTGATCGAGCGCTTGGTGTACGATGGATCGTCGAAACAGATCAGCTAGGATTTCAGAGATCAACTCAAAAGAAGTCGGTAACTAGAAGAGGTTGTAGCGGCTCTTCTCCGAACAAATGATTTCCTCGCTGAGCCGTGCGCTAACTTTCCCCGTACGCTGCATTCACCGACTTCCCTTTCTCGCTTCTCTCTCCCTATTTGTATTGAAGTATATGAGAATCGTGCTGGATGAATAAAGACACAAAATAAGCAGATACTGACTTCTACAAGTGGTAGCAGAGCGTCCTACGTCCACGCCATTTTGAACAACTGCGCCATGTTGACTGCCATCGAAAGCGAACCTGCCTCACCTCAAATCGCCAGAATCTCCGTGAAACCTCCTCCATTTTACCGAAAGTCCCCGGATACATGGTTCCGCCAACTTGAGTCCCAATTCGCCCTCGCCAACGTTACGTCATCTCGGACAAGATTCCACCACGCCTTGTCCGCCTTACCGGAGGAGATCGCCTGCGACTTGGACCCCGATTTGACTCTTTACGACGACCTCAAAGAGGCAGTATTGACATCCTTACGCGCCAACCGATTTCAACTGATCGAAGAGGCGCTCGCGTCTATCCAACTAAACGATCGGCGTCCCGCCCAGTTCGTTATGGATATAAAGAGGCGATTCTCTGAGGTCGGACTTAAGGCTGACGACGCCGTTATCAAATCTCGTCTCCTTTCTGCCTTGCCATCATCACTTCGATCGGCTCTAGTGGCACACGAAGACGTCGATATAGATACGTTTGCAAAGATAGCGGACAGCATGCTCGCCGTAACCGCTTTAGACTCGCCGTTCGCGGTTTGTGGTATTCAACGTCGTCGTCGTCGTCCAAACTCAGCCTCCCGATCCGATTCTCACGATTTCGCACCACGACCATTTCACGCCAACCAACGCCCCAAGGTGTGTAACGCCCATATATATTATGGGTCTCAAGCTCGAACATGTCGTTCATGGTGTCAGTGGCCACAAAAGACTGTACCCATGGTACAGAGAGGACAACAAACCCCGCAACAGTCACGAGCCCCATCGCCGTCAAACTGATCGGTCATGCGTACGGGCCGAGCCATGACCATGATCAGGCCTGCACTCTGACTCTTTCTACTCACGTTCTGTCATCAAGCATGTCGTTCTTGATCGACAGTGGTGCCGAACGTTCCCTCATTCCTATCACATACGTTCCTCGAACGCTCATTACTGCTTGCGACACTAAGTTGCTTGGAGTCAACAACCAACCTATTGCAGTTTACGGTCAATGTTCTCTGGATGTGACTCTTCGAAGCTTGCGCCGGGTATTTACCGTCAATTTCGTTATTGCCGATAGCATCCCCATATTAGGGGCAGACTTCATCACTTCCAGTGGTCTGCAATTAGATATGCGTTCACGCCAACTGCACGATCCGCTCACAAGTCGTTACTCCGACCTCACACCGCTCCGTTCTTCTCCCATCCGCATCCGTGTCGTTGAAGCAAATTACCCTGAACTTGCTGACTTTCCGATCCTCCTTCATCCGCCAGATTATAACTGTGGTTCAATGGTTACGGTATCTCACACAATCGACGTTACTGGTGGTCCTGTGTCCTGCAAGGCACGCATTCTCTCTCCTATCAAATTTGAAGTGGCCAAATCAGAATTTGATAAACTTATGCAACTGGGTATTATTCGCCCATCCTCCAGTTCTTGGGCATCACCACTGCATGTAGTAAAAAAACCGGATGGTACCTGGCGACCTTGTGGTGACTATCGTGCTCTAAATGCCATTACTAAGCCAGACCGTTACGTAATCCCCAACATAGAAACATTTCACCACCGACTTCGAGGTGCACGCGTATTCTCAAAGATAGACCTTGTCAAGGCTTACTATTTCATCCCAATGGCAGAAACCGACATTCCGAAGACAGCAATCTGCACCCCCTTTGGTTTGTTCGAGTTCTTGAGAATGCCTTTCGGACTAAAAAATGCGGCCAGCACGTTCCAACGCTTTCTTGATTCAATTTTTCGTGATTTACCGTTTGTTGTGACCTACATCGATGATGTCATGATCTTCAGCGACTCTCTAGAGCAACACCAGCAACACCTAAGAACCGTGTTATCCCGGCTCACTGACCACAACCTCCGTATTCAGCCTGCTAAGTGCACCTTCTCCAACGACTCCATCGAATTCCTCGGTTTTCACGTGAGCGCTTCCGGTATAAGACCGCTACCTGCCCGCGTCGAATCATTGTGCACACTTCCAGCACCGAATGACGAGAAGGATTTACGCCGTTACATAGGTATGTTCAATTTTTACCAACGTTGTATTCCTCAGTTCGGCGAACTTGTCGCTCCTCTCCGACAACAGCTATCTCCCGGCACATTTGCATGGTCAGAGGTGCACCAGCAAGCCTTCGAACAATTGAAATCTGCTTTGATGGCCTCCGTTACTCTCACTTTCCCAGCATCCAACGCCAGCTTGACTATCACTACCGACGCTAGTGCTCATGCCATTGGGGCTTGTCTGCACCAAATTGTTGATGGGGACTCTCAACCGTTATCGTTTTTCTCTCGCAAGCTGTCGGCTACCGAACGCAATTACAGTACTTTTGATCGTGAACTCCTTGCCATTTTTGCCTCCATTAAGAGATGGAAAGAGTTTATACACGGTCATAATGTCACCGTTTTTACCGACCATCGACCCATCGTTGGCGCTTTCGGCAACACCAAACCCCGCTTCTCCGATCGACAGCAGCGACAGTTTTCTGTGATAACCGAATACGTTAACGACATCGTGTATGTGGCTGGCCACGAGAACGTCGTAGCAGATGCTTTTTCTCGGCCCCCGGCATTACCTCCCTCTGAATATACAGTCGCAACGGTACAAGATGCAGATAAAGTTTTCCCTATTGACCTACCAGGAATTGCTGATCGGCAGGCCAGCACTGACTTTGATCGCGACTCATTAAAAGTTTATCCAGTCGGCTCTCGGCAACTCTACTGTGAAACTTCCCAGCCTAATCCCAGGCCTTTCATCCCAATAGATTTACGCCGCTCTATTTTCGATTCTTTGCACCATCTTTCTCATCCTGGTCGCAAAGCTACATTTAGATTACTCAATACACGCTATTTCTGGCCAAAGATGAAGACCGATATCGAAACCTGGTGCGCTGAGTGTCTACCTTGCCAACAAAGCAAAATCGGCCGCCACATTAAGAAACCCCTCGGAGAACTGCCTCATCCTACACAACGCTTCACCATAGTTCACATTGACATCGTCGGACAATTAACGCCTCCTGACCTCGAACAACGCACCCGACCTCGCTACCTTCTGACCATGATCGATTCATACTCTAGATGGATTGAAGCCGAGCCTATCGCCGACATTTCAGCCGAGACAATCGCTAAAAGCTTCCTAAACACATGGATCGCTCGTTTCGGACCCCCTCTAACCCTTATTACTGATCGGGGAACTCAGTTTCGTTCGGAATTGATGGCTAAACTCACTGAGTTACTCGGCATTCATCATATCCGGACAGTAGCTTACAATCCCAGAGCTAACGGAATGATCGAACGGCTGCACCGCAATTTAAAGACCGCCCTTAAAGCGAGGGGAAAGTATTGGCTCGATCAACTCCCCATCATTCTTTTCGGTTTGCGAATATTTCCAGACGAAAACAATATCTCTCCATTCTCTACAATTACTGGTGAACAACCGCTTGTCCCACCGCTGGCTCTCAACGACATCAAATTGACAGAACTCTCTACTAAACTGCATGACATAATTCATCCTTTCCGTTTGCCTCAACGCCGATCAACAAAGACTTATCTACCGGACAGTCTGAATCATTGTACGCATGTGTGGCTTCGTCTTGACCGCGTGCGCTCTCCTCTCGAGGCCCCATACCAAGGACCCTACGAAGTCGTGCGTCGCGCTGCAGACACCTTTACAATCATCATCAAGTCCAAACCTGAAATTGTGTCCATCGATCGCCTCAAGCCAGCTGTGCTACGTCATATTTCTCCTGTTAGAGATACACAACTTAATTCTACAGCCCCGACGTCATCGTCTCCGTCTCCTGATCCCACTGTTTGTGACTCGCTTAGCCCACGGATTACTCGCTCGCACACGCGGAATCGTAAGTCAGTTACGTTCGCTGACAATGTTTGAGTCATTGGTTTGACTTGGCAGCTCCGCAGACTGGGGAGGGAGTCTTGTAGCGGCTCTTCTCCGAACAAATGATTTCCTCGCTGAGCCGTGCGCTAACTTTCCCCGTACGCTGCATTCACCGACTTCCCTTTCTCACTTCTCTCTCCCTATTTGTATTGAAGTATATGAGAATCGTGCTTGATGAATAAAGACACAAAATAAGCAGATACTGACTTCTACAAGGTATTCTATCAACCGTGCATTCGGTTTATGATCCATTGGCCTGGTCAGTCCTGTCTTGCTGCCTGTCAAGCACATACTGAGGGAGCTCTGCAGACTGAGATACGATTGGGACGACGGAATACCTGATGATATGCAAATTGTCTGGGACCGATGGCTTACTGAGCTACAAGAATTATCCGACTTTACCGTAGCACGCTGTTTTCATCCTCTTGCATACAATGTTGAAACCCTATGCTGTGAGTTACACATCTTTGGAGACGGAAGCGAAATCGGATACGGAGCTGTCGCTTACCTACGATTCCCGGGCAATGATGGACAAAATCATGTAACCTTCGCCTTCGCCAAATCTAGACTGACCCCAATGAAGAAGGTAACGATCCCAAGAATCGAGCTGGCAGGAAGTCATTTGTCCGTACAGATAAGAAATATGCTCAAACGAGAATTGAATGACTACATAACCAAGGAATACTTCTGGACAGACAGCATCACAGTGTTGAAATTCATTCGTAATGAAAAGACCCGGTTTCAGAGATTCGTTGCTAATCGAGTTTCGTATATAAGAGAACACTCTCAGCCCCAACAATGGTTCTATGTTGCCTCCGAAAATAATCCGGCTGATGTTACTAGTCGAGGAACGCGGGCTATCGAATTGATGAACTCGAAACTGTGGAAATCAGGTCCCAAATTTCTCCAGCTACATGAAAGTAAATGGCCAAAACAACCATCTATAGATTCAAATGTAGATAATGATACTGAACAAGAAGAAATCAAATCGAAAATCTTCACAACTATGTCTACTTCTTGTCTACATAAACCACATCCCATAGACGTCATGATTGATTCTACCTCTCGATGGACGGATATTGTCACAAGAATTGCATGGATCATTAGAGTGAAGCATAGACTTATGAACAAAGAAAACGATACAGATACGGCTAAGCTAGGCCTACTTCGCACTGACCGTGAGGAAGCTGAAGTTTGCATAATCAAACATATTCAAGCTACTTGTTTCACAAAGGAAATTCTCAAGCTAAAGAAAAATGACCTTATTTGCAAAAGCAGTGTAATTCGAAAGTTAAGCCCATTCCTTGACAGTAATGGTATTCTCCGAGTTGGTGGAAGATTACAAAGATCAAATACGACACTTGCAATAAAGCATCCAATTATCTTACCAAAGAACCACAAGCTAACTGAATCGATAATATATCATTATCATTCTTCAGTTGGACAACTTGGGCAAGCATCAACATTGGGAAGAATAAGAGAAAAATTTTGGCCTGTAAACGGAACGACTTCAGTACGAAAAATAACGAATCGTTGTGTAATTTGTAGAAAAATTCAAGGGAAAGTATCACAACAAAAGATGTCCGTGTTACCAAATGAAAGAATGGAAGGAGATGAGCCTCCCTTTACAGACATTGGAATCGATTTCTTCGGACCCTTCCACGTAATCAACGGACGAAAAAATGAGAAGCGATATGGAGTAATTTTCACTTGTTTCCGTAGTAGAGCGGCACATCTAGAAATGGCATACGGTCTAGATGTCAATTCGTTTCTTAATTGCCTCAGAAGATTTCTCAGTCGAAGGGGAGAAGTCAAGTCGATCAGGACGGACAATGGCACAAATTTCATTGGAGGACAAATGGAACTCAAAAGGTCACTTAGTGAATGGAACAAAGCGGTCGCCGACAATCTTCGAAAGAAAAACATAGATTGGATGTATAATACTCCGCTCGCATCGCACCACGGAGGTGTTTGGGAAAGAGAGATACGAACAATTAGAAAGGTTTTGCACGGTCTTCTGCTCGAACAAAGACTTCGATTGAACGATGACAATCTGACTACGCTTTTCTGTGAAGTAGAATCTATTCTGAATAGTCGCCCCCTCACGCCTGTATCAACGGATCCAGATGATTTCAATGCAATCACACCCAACCATGTTTTACTCTTGAAATCGACAACTTTGTATCCTCCTGGTACATTCTCAAATGCAGATAATTACTCAAAGCGGCGATGGAGACAAGTACAATACTTGTCAAATGTATTCTGGAGTCGTTGGAAACGGGAATACCTGCCGTTACTTCAATTGCGAAGCAAATGGATAAATCCAAAGCAGTCGCATAAGGTAGGAGATCTTGTTCTTATGGTTGATCCAAACGCTCCTCGCAATTACTGGCGCATGGCTCGGATCATTGAAGTAAAACCTAGCGAAGATGGACTTGTTCGCGTTGTCAAACTGAAGACAAAGGATTCGTGTTTCGAAAGGCCCATTACAAAAATCGTTTCGTTACTGCCTTCTATACACTGACCCTCATTACGTACAATTTGTAAGGTAGCTTATGTATGGGATGCTATTTCATACGTAGTTCATAAATGACTGACGATCAAATAATCAGTACATGACTGATTTCTCTATCGACATACATTATAATCCTTTGTTCCAATTACTTGAATATGATTCAATTCTTGACTTTATCGTTTACGATGTTTTGATATTCGTGTGACATTTTACATTTATATTCTACGTATAAGCTGGACTCCATACACTGTATATGCTACTGTCTATAATCAGCTGATGGCTTATATTTTATGAATTTTACGATTTATGCTCGTGTACATTATGGCTGGCTGGTATATCATTTGTAGTATTGAATAATCATCATCATTCATTGTCATTTAAATGTACATCAATGTGGATAATCATATTCAATTTCGTTTGTTACGAAAATGTTTCAGACTTTTCAGCTCTCAGTGAAACTATTATTTAGACGACACAGATTTGTCGAACTTTCTACATTACGTATTGGTGACTGTTTAGTGCACGCGCAATTTAAAACTCAGTGTCTCCTTTGTGTTTCCTTTTGATGTATGATGTAAATTCCAGGTGAATTTAAGGGGTTGGGATGTTAATTACAGTAGGCAATTTATCTCGTCGTTTAACAGCCTTTCATTTTTATGTTTTCTCGAGTGCCACTTGAGAACCTCGTAGGGCTGTATTTGTTTTGATAAGCTATCCCATTCACCTGCTTCAAGACTTCACAGTGTGAAAAATATCGCTTTCTTGTAGCTGTCAAACGCCCGCCACCCTGGCGCCGGGAGATATGATTGCCAATCATGAACTTTATTTGGTCATTCTCTCCTCGACTGCCAAGGCGTTGCGTTAATGTTTTTGAACCCACTTCTACTGTGTACTATGCTGATCATATTTTAAGACATTATACATGCATTCGTTTCGGCATCAATACTCGTTCTCAATGTAGTATACAATGATGGTGTAAATAATAACAGAAACCGCGCAACATCACTCGGGCGTCGCTGGGAGAATCGAAAATACGTAACAGTAGGTTTGTTCTTAGTTGTTGTAATTTTTCAGATGAGAATAGATCTTTTATTATTAAATGGAAATCATATTTAGAACCATTGTAGAAATATAAAGATACAAAGTTATATCTCAATTTTTTAGCATTAAGATAACAAGAGTTATGTGCTGCACCTCTATATAATCCATTTAGATGATCATGATCTTTTACTTTAACACATCCTAATTCTTTACCACAGTAATAACAATTTTTTTCATTAAGAAATTGTAATAATTGGTCAGATGTTAATGGAAGAATTGATTTATTTGTTTTAAGCAATTGTGAAAAATATTTTTGTAATTCTTCTATTTTCTTTGTAAAAATTTCTGAACTAACTTCACCATAGTATTGATAATATTCTGATTTAAATAATTCAGGATAATTTGAATGAATGTACATTCCCCAACATAATGGTTTTTGTTCAAGCAAATGCTTACTAGAACTTTGTGTCATGTTAACATTATATGCTTCAAAATCACAATATATAATAAAGGGT
Source organism: Prostheceraeus crozeri (assembly GCA_907163375.1). Taxonomy (NCBI): domain Eukaryota; kingdom Metazoa; phylum Platyhelminthes; order Polycladida; family Euryleptidae; genus Prostheceraeus; species Prostheceraeus crozeri. Next base: position 173,684 of record CAJQUW010010464.1, read on the forward strand.
ACTTTATTTTTGTAATACCATTTATTATGTATTAGATAATCTTCTTTAGTAAAAGTATTTTTAGCTGCTTCATTTTGTTGACAATTTGTCAAGTGATTATTCATTTCTTCTTTAGTTCTAAAGCTCGTCATACATTGGAGACATGGAAAATTAGAATTATCTGAAGTTTTTGTAAATATAGAAATATCTTTACACAATGTAAAATGTCCCTGATAATAAAATATATTCGTTTGTGCTGGTTTCCTTAACTGCTCCTTCAATATTTTTAACTTTTGTTGATATTCCTGTTGTAATATTTCTACTTGTTCCTGATATTGTTCTTGATATTTTTTTTTGTTCTTCATATTGTTTTTGACATTGTTCTTCGTATTGTTCATAATATTCCTTATGTAACATATTTTTACTCATATTATATTCTTTTAGATTTTTTTGCTGACAATATTTTTTTATATTGTTGTAGATTTTTTGGATGACATTCTAGTTCATTAAATTGAAAATTGTCTTGAGAATTTAATTGTTTGTATACTGTGTATGATAATTTTAAATATTCTTCATTTTCAAGATTCCATTCGTCTTCAATATATTTGTGAAATAATATAATTTCTTTTTGTTGATATTCTTGTTGATATTGATTATATAATATTTGTAACTCTTGTTGATATTCTTGTTGATATTGTTTTTTATATAGTTGCGGTAACATCTCTAACTTATGTCCATATTCTGATGATGGAGATGAATATTCTGTTTCATACTCATAGGGAAATCCACGTCCTTTATAATTATTATGATTAATCATCATTGGTGATAATGTTTTTATAATTTCATATTTTTCAGTACATATTACAATTCCTCTGTAAATAATATTATGATGCATGTAATTTCCTCTATCATTGTATACTATTTCTGTTTGTCATAAATTTTTGTTATTCAAATAAAATTCTTTAAACTTGTTATAAGCAATGTTATGAACTTCAATATCTCCAGGATATAAGGGAGTAACATCACCAATAGAAACATACTTCACATTTAATTCAAAAACATTTACTTCTATTAAATTTTTATTCCTCTTATGAAACTTTATTAACCTATTATAATCATATGGAAATTCATCTAAGCCATCAGAGAGATCAAATTCATTTATATATTCTTCTTTATTATGATGACTTAGTCTTTCTTTATGATATTTTGCAGGATGCAAATGTGCTATGACACTCCACAGAAAACAATATTCATCTTCATTCTGTATGTTGATTATTTGTGGAGAACTGAAAGGAAGGGGTATGTAACTACCTCCAGTATTATTTTTATATTTGTCAATTACTATTTTCTTAGATAGTATTGCAACAAATCTCCAACCAGATTCACGCAACTGAGTTTCAGTTATAGCATCTTTTAATTTATTTATCATTGTTTTAAATATGGGTTGTATATCATTTACATTTAAGATTACTTGAGTTTGAGTAAAATGGCCTTGTATTATTTCTTCAGTCATTCCATCGGATCCAGTTTTTGTATAAAGTACTTCTACATTCATATAACATTTAAAAGATTTCTTAAATATATTATAGAAGTTTGTTAATACATCATAAAAAGTTTCATCGGTTTCATTATGTTCAACAGACTAATCAAATAAATATTTTATATCTGTTACAGCTTCGTCGGTTTTGTCAGTTTCGTCAGTTTCATTAAAAGTACTAGAACCTTCGGGCGAAGTACTAGAACCTTCGATTTCCCCAAAAAATCTTCACTATTAAAAAAAACTTTTTTATATTCCGAATGTGAATAATCATCAAACATTTTTTTAACTTTTATATCAGTAGGTAATGTTTCTAGATAGTTTTTGTAATTATTTAATTTTGATATATTTCCTTCATCAGCTCGATCTACATTTTGTAAATGCATTTTACTTTTTAAATGAGATTGATAACTTCTTTTTGTTTGTAGCTGTCTTTTACATAAGACACAATAAAACTTGGTATTTTTCATTATTTGTTTTTTAAAGAAAAAATTTGTGTTTTAATTTTAGATATAAACATTCTAATATCAAAGTCTTGAGAGTTATTATATATTATTATATATTTCACGTTCAGTATCTATTAATATATTCAAATCTTATACTTGCATATATATATATATATATAATCATATATTTCATATACTTGCATTTGCTCAATTATAGATTAGGACAAAGTGTTACATGTCGCGGAAATTTTTCCTTCGATATAAATTTTTGACAACCTCTACACTTTACTTTTTCTTTGAAACAATCTTTACACTGATATTTACTATCATAAAACTCTGTCTTAGGTTTAATAATTTGACAATTTGTACATTGTCTTGTAGAATTTATACAAGAATTATAATGATTAGTAATTCCTTGACTTGTAAAATATTTATTTTTTAATTACGACATGGCTGATCTTTCATTTTATGTTTTATTTTATCTTTCTTAACCTCCTCTGGTTGCTCACATAATTTTAAATGACGTGCAAAAGTTTTAGACGTTATACTTTTATTGCAACCAGAACTTATTTTTTTCGTATTACATTGCATAGATTGCCGTGCATCCATAGATTGCATAGCTTGAAGAATTTTATTTTTTTGTGGCATGTGAACTTCTTCCTGATTTTGATCTACATGATTATTCTGTACTAGATGATTATTTGGAACTACATGATTATTCTGTACTAGATGATTATTTGGAACTACATGATTATTCTGTACTAGATGATTATTTGGAACTACATGATTATTCTGTACTAGATGATTATTTGGAACTAAATAATTATTACTTGGAACTACATGATTATTCTGTACTAGATGATTATTTGGAACTAAATAATTATTACTTGGACCTACGTTATTTTTTCTAGCTGTATAAAAATTTTGTCCTTGTTGAGATATAAACAATTATTGTAATTGTTGCATATTTTGAATAGGTTGCATATTTTGAATAGATTGAATATTTGATATAGGTTGAATTTCTTGAACAGGTTGAGGTAGAAACAAATTTTTTAATTGTTGTGATTGACGAATGTCTTGCATACATGTCATAGGTAGTAATTGTTGCATAGGTTGCATATTTTGTTGAGATTGCTCTATAAGTTGACCACATGGTTTATATTTCATATGTGAATAAAAGAACGCTTGATTTGTAAAACGCATATTACAAACTTGATAAATTTGAGTCATTTTTATTTTTTTATTTTTATTAGAAAAAAAATAATTTTTTTAAATTTTGATTTGAGAAAATAATTCAATGGAAACAGTTCAGCTGTGTCGTTTGCTGATATGTTATGAGCCAGACATGAACAATCTGTTTGTATGACAATGTTTGTAAAGTTTAATGCCTTTGCATCAATTGTGCTTAAGTGGAAAAGGCTTCCCATAAGCAACGTGTAGAATACATAACTCCAAGCAAGGTAATGAAAGAATACCATGATGTAACAGTGATGAAAGTGTATTTGTAAACTGATTTGGTTTAAACTTATAAGATAGCATATAATCAACATCTTCACAGTTTGCGTGAATGATGACAGCATTACTCAAACGATGTATCATCTCTCTACAATCACTGGATGATAATAGTTTTTCCAACACAAGAATCCACTGCCTTGTATAATCATGCTTTCTCTTTTCGATGAGACGATGATACAGTGGTGTCATGGTCATACATGACTGTTTTAAATTCGAATAGGATTGCATCAACATCATTTATATACATTGACTGTTGAAATTATTTCTTGATCACAGATGGGACACAACATAGTTTCCAAAGGTACATAGCACGTAGAACACATAACAGAATGACAACATGGTAAAAAGAGAAGGGATCGCTCCCTTTTAAAACACTCAACACAGTTCCGCTCACATAATAATTTAAACGTCTCTTCTTCCAATTTCTTTCTGAAGTCACTTTTATTGGTAGAGCTACTTGACAAATCAGTTGCAAATGTCACTTTTTTCTTTTTCACTCCAGATCGCACCAATTTCATCCCATTTTCACTATCATTACATTGCAGCATGGAAAAATACTCTATCCATCTTCGATCCAAATGATGATTCATAGCATGCTCATCTAGATCCATTAGTCTTTCAACTAAAGCACCAGCTTTAATATTTTCATTTACATTTGTAACACTTTCTATAGCCTTCAACGAATAGCCAAGATCTCTTGCTACAGACCATGAAGTTGGGAAACGAATGCAACTTTTCATCTTCAAATAATTTCAAATGATCATGAGTGTCAGGAATGGGGACTTGTACACCTTTGACAGTATTGATGACTCTGTGTAATCTAATACTTTACTTTCACAAACGTGTGTTGTGGTAAAAACTAGTTGACTACACTAACGCTTACATTTTATGACATGTGTGTTTCATAAAACATCATGATCAAACTTTTCTAACTATACATCAACCTGTGCTGCAGTAAAAATATTTGACTATGCTAAACTTTGCTTTTGCAAACCATGATGCACTTTCTGACTAGACTTACGAATACAACTTCAATGATCAAACTTTACTTTTACAAACGTGTGTCACAGTAAACTACTTCACTACACTAACTTTGCAAACCATGATACACTTTCTGACTAGACTTACGAATACAACTTCAATGATCAAATTTTCTAACTATACATCAACCTGTGTTACAGTAAAAATATTTGACTATACTAAACTTTGCTTTTGCAAACCATGATACACTTTCTGACGACACTCATGAATAAGCGTCATGATCAAACTTTCTAACTATACATCAACCTGTGTTACAGTAAAAATATTTGACTATACTAAACTTTGCTTTCGCAAACCATGATACACTTTCTGATGACACTCACGAATAAAGTTCGATGATCAAACTTTACTTTCACAAACGTACGTCACAGTAAAACTAGTTGATTACACTAGCGCTTACACTTTATGACATGTGTTTCATAAAACATCATGATCAAACTTTGCTAACTATACATAAACCTGTGATGCAGTAAAACCTTTGTACAACATGATAAAGTTTCTGACTACACCAACTTTGCTTTTACAAACCATGATACAGTTTCTGACTAGACTTACGAATAGAACGTCAATGATTAAACTTTACTTTTACAAACGTGTGTCACAGTAAAACTACTTGACTACACTAACTTTGCAAACCATGATATACTTTCTGATTAGACTTACGAATACAACTTCAATGATCAAATTTTCTAACTATACATCAACCTGTGCTGCAGTAAAACCTTTGTACAACATGATGAAGTTTCTGACTAGACTTACGAATAAACGTCATGATCAAACTTTCTAACTATACATCAACCTGTGTTACAGTAAAAATATTTGACTATACTAAATTTTGCTTTTACAAACCATGATACACTTTCTCATGACACTCACGAATAAACGTCATGATCAAACTTTCTAACTATACATCAACCTGTGTTGCAACAAAACTTTTGCAATCATGATACACTTTCTGACCTTTACTTTTACAAACATGTGTCGTAGTAAAACTAGTTGACTACACTAACGCCAACATTTATGGCATTTGTGTTTCATAAAACACCATGATCAAACTTTTCTAACTATACATCAACCTGTGCTGCAGTAAAACTTTTGTACAACATGATAGAGTTTCTGACGACACTGACAAAAGCTTGTTCACTAGCGTTTTGCAATGGAGATGTTTAGAGGCCACCCATGACAAGATAGCTAAGACTCAACCGATTAGCGTTCAAAGTGCTACGTTGAGAACTGTGTCAAATGCCCAACATGAGACATGAGTTGCCCCAGCGGTTTCGGTCTAAACTATGACACACTCCCTTGCCACACTTATCACTACGGCATCGTCCGCCGTCCAGAAGGAACACCCTGTCAGTGGAATATTACAGCAAAACTCTCCGTGTCTTGCTCGCTTTCAGTGAAAAGCTGCTTATACCATGAGAAGACTGGCTCAGACATCATTAAAAATCATCTAGTTGACTTCAGCAGGGTGGAAAACCCCAGAAAACCTCCAAAACTAGTGAATTTAAAGTTTTCAACTTTTTAGCACTACTTATGAAATTTTATAAGTAGTCTATCACTTAGGGCAGGTCAATAGCGACCGAACCTTTTTTGAATCAAGTCAAACGGACTTGTAGAAGCAAAGTTACAAGCCTTTAAAGTTTTGGAGTATTTTATGGCCTGGAGACGAAGGCCATCTCCTGGCGAACCTCTAAGTCTGACGCCTTAGCTGACTTCAGCAATGAAATTTTCTAAGTCGGTTTCTTACAGAAACCCGGTTTTTCAGATTTCCAATGCTATCAGCGGAGCTCCGGAGTTCACCTACCCCAACCCAGTCGGGAGGAGAACTGATTTCCACAAGCCGAGTTTCCACTAATATAGTGTGTGGCGATCAGCGGATGACATAATATCCATCATCCAAACACTAAAACCCCGTCTATCTCTGATTCTAGTGCTCCGATGGAGCTAGAAATTCGCCATTTCCAAGTAGAATTTGACGCTGAATCCGAATCTGCCCTCCATTTTCCCATCCGACGCTTCGGTTTGGCTCTACAGCCCACAGCCATCACAAAAAATTCTAACAGTCGTTTTTCGGAAAAAATGATGAAAAATTTTTTTCTCTCCGATGGCTTTCAAATTTAGCATGCCGAAGCAGAATTTGACGCTAATTCCAAATCTGGTCTCTGTTTTTCCGTCCAAGGCTTGCTTCACCCGCTATAGCGATTTTCATAAACATTCTAACTCTGTCGTTTTTTCGTCAAGGTCCCAAATTTTCAATAACATCTCACCTCTAAACGAATGCAGATACTTACAAGCCATGTTTTCCACTGAATTTGTCTCACTCCCAGCTTTCAAACGAGCTATTGCACGACTTTCTACGATGTCTACAACCAAAGTTGGAAGATCGTTGCCGAGGGTGGGGGGGAGTCAGAACTTTTTCTCTCCGATTGAGTTGGGAAGACGTTCCTAGACCCAACTTTGACCAAAACGTCCGAATTCGCACTCCGTTTTCCCATCCGAGACCTCCTTCTGTCCGAAAAACGACTTTTCTCATCCCAAAACCTCCAAAACCTGACTTTTTCAACTCTGACGCTTTCCTGCCATTTTCCTCCCTAAACCCAAGAAAATTAGTCCAAACTGAGCTTTCCACTGCATTTTTCTCACTCTTAGCTTTCAAATGAGCTATTGCACGACTTTCTACCATCTCTCACACCAAAGTTGGAAGTTTGGCAGGAGGGGGGGGGGGAGGGACCCGTTTCTTCCTCTCGGACCCATTCCTCCCAGCACATCCTTGGCCATCTCCCTTCCTGCCAGAGGGGGGGCTGAGTCAGCCTGATGACTCATCGATGACTCATCACTGCACCGCATCGTCCTTGAATTTGCAATGGGATTACTACTTTTAGACAAATTTGAAAACGTGGGGGGAGATAACCCATTAGCACCCATAACGAATTATCACTATTATTATGCCAGAAGACATCGGTCGGTTCAGCAGTTCAATAAGGAAAGATAAAATATCAATGACCTTCGACCGTAAAGTCCATTAAGCACGAGGTTTCGTCTTTGACTTAATCATGCATTGGACATTTGCGATGTCAACTGCGATTTGCATTTAGCATTTATAGTCGGACATCTTGAATTGATTTCACGAAGCTCGACACTTCTGCGTACACTGTAAATCGCTGGATACGAAAATTACATACAAACATATACCAAATTCACATACAACTTGAAACTAACATTTGATACGAGATTCTCGCATGTTTACAGAGATGTGGCATGCTTTTCATACGAACGCATACTCACTTTCACATGTGATTGGTATGTAGCGATACGAACTATTCTATCTGTGATTGGTTGTTTTGCGATGAAATACGAGTTGTTGGTATGCTTTTTATACGAGACCGATGCAAATTCGTCCTCATTCGTATGTCTTTCGTATGAAGAGCTTTGAGTCACATAGCAAAAGGAATGTATGTGCCACATACTACTGTCAAATAACTTTTTTCAGTAATACCAGTCGTGAATATTTCTTTGTGATAGTGTGACATTGAACTGCATTAGATTTATTGTGAATTTTGTGCTGCATGTCGTCGTTACTATTTGCCCTGTAACTTTAGCAGGATGCTTGACTGGCCCTATTTAATGAATCAAGTTGATTAACATCAATGCATTCAAACGACATCATTTGTGCAACGATATTGACTTACATATCTCAAACATAACTATTTTTACGTTCATGAATTGAAATGTGTTTTTATCTCGGATTGATAATATGCTTAGTTCCAGAATTACAAAATGCATAGTTGTTGATTTTTGAATACTTATTGATTATTTATGAAATGCCTTAGACTTACATGTATTAAAATCGAATTCAGGATTGTAAGCTTGACTATCAAATGTCATTATCTCACTACTTACAAAACTGTAGTAACATTATTGTGAACTTTATTGACAAAGGGCCTTTAATCAGCATATATTAGAATATGATTTTAATATAATTATTAAAATTTACATTGATGCTTTCCTTTAACATTGAGCTGGTATGGCTTTAGTATGTAAAGCATACCACATTTGAAATAACATGTGAAAAGCATACAGATACATGCAGAAATATACAAAAAAAATTTTTGGTGTGCATCCTCGTATGTGGTTGGTTTTTGCGATTTACAGAGTTAACGTTCAGTCATTGTGTGTATAAAATGCAAGACGGACCAAATGAAGACGAACGTCGTGTTTAATAGAATTTACGGTCGAAGATCATTGATATTTTATTCTTCCTTATATTGCTATTATGACCCGTGTAATTTAGGTACTTACACGTAGGCATGTTTGTCAACATCTTTGAAATGATAATGCTTTTGTCAAATTGTGACAGTGACAAACTGAACACGTTCCAATGCTTTTGTCGATAGTCTCCAACAGGGGACAAGAACGATGTCAAGAGGACCTTTCTTTCAACTCAAATGTAAAACTTGGTCCATCAAATTAAACATTAACAGCACATAAGTAATGGATAAATGAACGGTCTAGGCCAACCAAAAAATGAAATAAAATAAGATACCCCAAAAATGCAAAAAATGAATATATGACCGATTCAGGAAAACTAAAAAAAATAAGATACTTCTTTTCAGTATAGGAAATATTTCATACACTGAAAAAGAGTTTTATAAATAAAAATAATTTTAAGGATAAAATCAGAAAAGCAGTTTTAAGCTCGTTGGGATTTTTTCATATACTGAAAATATGTTTATTCTAAAAAGGTCTAAAAATTTCACGTAGTCGAAAAAGTATCACGTGGTCGAAAATTTCACGTGGACGAAAATTTAAGTTGCCTCAAAATATCACGTAGTCTCAATATACCAAAAGATTGTATTCAAAATATTTATTAAAAAATAGATGAAACAAAAGTGGAAGAAACCTCAGAAATATATCCTTCGTTATCACAATTATAAATAACTCAATTGAACATCGAAAAGATGAACATCGAAAAACACAAGGATAGAGTTAGGTATATGAAAGATAAGGAATCTCAATTATTATTAAGAATAGAGCATTATGATAAATTAAGAAAGAGATGGTCTAAAGTTAAGAATGTAACAAATGGTATTGGAATATTTTTAACAATAAGTTTAGGTGCTTTAACAATTGTTATATCTTCAGGTGTTTTAGTAATTCCAGTAGTTGCTACTGCTTTAACAGGTACGGGTGTTTTTGCAACTTCACTTATTACAATGTTAGATAAATCTTTAATAACTAAGAAACGAAAATCATTGAAAACTAAGCATTTACATATTAAAGAAGTTTATGATAAACTGCATTATTACTTTCAAAGAGTATGTGATGATAATGTTATTACGTTAGATGAGATTGAAAAATTTGATCAAATAGCTAATGAAGTAAATCAAATATCATTTCATTTAAAGTCCGAAAAAGTTCATGACAAGAATAAACAGGATGGCAAAATTTCTAGTGATGGTAAAATTTCTAATGAAGAAAATGATAAAGTTTTTTTAGAAGAACTAAAAACTTTATTCAACAAAACTTTAGACAACAAAGCAATAAAAAAATAATTTGTTCAGTAAAATGTTTTTGTTGTATTCCAATGTCACCACAAAATTCAAATATTATTTTTTAGAAATGGATAAAATTGAAGCTGTTAATCAAAAAATTTTAAAAAATATAATATAAAAAATTGATAAAATTAGAGCTGATAATTTTAAAAGAATAAAACAATTAGAAGAGTTAATGAAAGAAAGAAATATTATGAAAGAAAATCATCTTCAACATGGAATGAAAAAAGCTGGTGTTCAATCTGATATGTTTGAAAATGTAAAATTAACTGAAGAAGTAAAAACTGATTATGAAAAAACTATGGAACCATTTAAAACTCTTGAAAAAGAACTTACAAATAATGATAAACAAATTAATATAACAGATCCAGCTCACAAAGCTATATTAGATGACTATGGTTTACTAGAATCAAACTTTAATAAGAAATTACCAAAATCTATGCAATTTGAACATTCTATTTCATTTATAGATGGAAAAACAATACCTAGATTTTATCTCGGACAAAAAAATATTTTCACAACCTTTTCGAGGTTAAATGTTTTCACCAGATAAATCTCCTTTTAGTTTAGATAGAAATTTTGTTGATCTTTTAAGAGGAGCAGATTTAAATAATTATGCTGTAGAAGATCTCATAAAATATAAAGCTATGTTAGATAGAGTTGGTGCAGCAAAATCTCTTAGACGTTATAAACAATTAGAAAATTTATTATCAACGGGAGTTAAAGTAGGAAAAGGTTTTAAAACAGAAACAACTGTATTTTTACCAGATGATCCACAAGAATTACTAAATAGATTAAATATTTTAATATCTGCAATAAAAGAAGGACATAATTCTAGTTTCAATGAAATTCATGCTATATTGAAAAGACTGTTGGAAAAGAAGATTCTAAATGAAGAGGATTATAAAAGTATAGCTGAAATATGTTGTTTTTAATTTTTATAAAAAAAATTATTTAAAATTTTAGCTAAGAAATGTATTGGAGAGAATTATCATCAGCAGATTTAGACAAAATTAATAATGAGTTAGAAAATCTACCAGAGACTTTGGGTTCATCAAAATTTAGTACGACGTCAAAAATTATAACAACTACTTCATCACACACTTGTAATTTAGAACCCATTCTACATTTGGAACAAAATAAAAATTATCAAATTGCATTGACTAGTTTCTCCACATTTAACACTATTCAAAACGTTATCAAAGATGTGAATGATCAATTTAGATATTCTACTGATAAAGTTAAACCATGGAAAATACTAACTTTTCTTCCTGGTTCTTACGAAGTTGAATCGATATCAAATGAAATTAAGAGACATTTAGGTATAGCATTTAAAGCAATTGCATTTTGCAGTTGAACCGGCAGTTAATAAATTTTCTCTTACTTTAGACGAAAATCATCAAGTTGATTTTAATCATGATAGATCATTGTCAAAGCTATTAGGATTTAATAAACAAACCTATAGTCAAGGTTATCATTTAAGTGAGATGATTCCAAAAATAACTGAAATAAATTCAATTGTTGTACATTGTGACATTATTGAAGGAGGATATATAAATGGTAAATCGTCAAATTTAATATTCAGTTTTCCAGCTTTTACTGTACCCATTGGTTATAGATTAAATGTATTTCCACAAACATTAATATGTTTCCCTATTACAAGAAAAACTATTAACAGCATTAACATTAGAATCACTGATGAGACAGGACAAGAAATAAATTTTGGAGGTGAAGAGATTATGATAGATCTTTTGGTTAGAGAAGTTTAATTTTCTTCTTCTTCTTTAAAAATAAAAATAAAAAAATTCTTATTAAAAATGAGTGAATTTCCCCCATTAAATAAAACAAAGCTTAAATTTAATCATCATCCAAATTTATCTAATAAAGTTTTGACAGTTATTTGTGGAAGATCAGGATGTGGAAAAACATATTTATTATTTAAATTTTAACGACTCCAAATTATTTGGATTATAACAATCTTATAATTTATACAACAACAGCAGAACAACCCGTCTATCAATTTTTAAAATATGGATTTGAAAATAATCTTAAAAAAACAGCAATTGCTTCATTATTCAAAGAATATGAAAAATCTGAAGATGAAGAAGAAATAAGTTCGTGGTGTGAAGAAGCAGCAAAAAATAATCAGTTAGTAGAATCTAATAAAAATAACCATATAAAGATACAATTAATAGATGATAGTGGTAATATGCAAGATCCTAGTAAACTAGATAAAACAATGAAACATTGTGTAATTTTTGATGATTGTGTTAATGATAGAAATCAGTCAGTACAGAGAAATTATTTCACAAGAGGTATACATAACAACTGTAGTGTTTTTATTTAACACAAAGTATGTATTCATTAGACGGAAGTGTTATTAGAAAGAATGCAAATATATTTATACTATTTGAAATAAATGCAAGAAACTTAGGTGATTTGTTAAGAGATTTATGCGTAAGAAATAAAGATGAATTTAAACAATCGTGTAACAATGCTTGGTCAAAAGATTATGGCTTCATTACAACTAATATTGATAAAAAAATTCATGATAGAGTTATCGAACAATTGTTCTGTGACTAGGCTTTGCCCCGACTGAAAGTCGATAGAAAATATTTTCACGGAGTCATCGAATATTTTTTTTTCTTAATCTTTAGAAATTTAAAAATTGGAAAATTCAAAAGGTAAAGTAGTTATTCCATCAGGTAATATTTTTCTTTTATCATCAAATGGATCTAATGCTTATTTATGTTCCTCTTTTAAATACATTTTATGTTTCTTTGAATTAAGTCTATAATTACATGCTGTTTTTATTTCATTATTAAACAATGCCTTTTTATAATCTTGAAATGTTATTTGGTTAGCCACTGATGCCTTTGAAATTCCTTTTAATGTTTTATATGTTTTTGAATTTGTGTTAGAATCTGTGTTAGACTTTGTATTATAACAATAACATTTAGATTTTAAAAATATAGCTGCTGTTATGTACTCTTCATTTCCTTCTAGTTCATCTTTTACTTTACATAAATCAGAAGGATGAATGATATCTTTTATTTTATTAATTTCTTCATTAAGTGAAGAATTATGCGGTATTGTTAATTCTAAGAAAACGGAATCCGTATCGCTAAAGTGTAATTTATAGTTTTGGCCATAAGCAGGTGCTAAATGATCATATATAAATCTATACATAAATAGTTTAGCTAATTCTAATATAGTGAATCCAATAAAATTAAACTTATCATGTTTTATAATGTTTCGTCTTAGATGCACTGCACATAGTTCACACTAAATCTAGTAGTTCTTTTATATGTAGGCTTTCTTGTTAAATTTTGAAACCTATATCTATCATAATTTATTTCAATATTTTGTCTATTACGCACATTTTCTAAAGTCTTACTATAAAATGCATTATTCATTAATTTAAGGATTACGTTTCCAAAATCATCTTTATTTCTTTTAGCTATTTCACGTTTTTCAATATTAAATTCTATATAATCTTTTAACCACCTAGATTTTCTATACATTAGTTTCCGATGAATTTTAACAAGAATCATTCCATGATCTAAATACCAATCTAGCATTCTTCCTTCAACAAAATACTTTCCTTTATTACTTTGTGTTAACATAACTTTTTTGTTGGTCTGTATTTCTTAGGCATTAAAGATTTTTGATAATCTGTGAAATCTTCTATATTAGGTATTTTATTTTCAGGACAGAAAGGATAATATTTTGTTGCGCCTTTTATATAATCAGGGTATGCTAAATCAACTTCATATATATAACCAAAATTATTTTCACCATCTAATGTCGGTTTGTATTCAAGAATGGTACTCCATTCCATTTCAACTGTTGGTAATTCTTGTATCATGCAAGAAGAATATAAGCTATTAAAATCATAATATAACAAATAGTTTTCTCTCATGAATTCATCAACTGCTGCTTGACTCTCTTCATTTGATATAAGTCCTTCTACATTTTGATTAAACAATTTTATAAGTTGATCTTTTTCTTCTGGATTTAAAATTTTTAAATAACCATGATCATCAGGATTTACTTTTTTATTATAACACTTAACATATCTATTACCTAGAGCAGATGAAACTCCACCTCTAATCCCAGATTCAAAAAATAATAATTGATCGTAAGAACTTTCTTTATAGTATTTAAGTTTAACATTTGTATATTTTAATCCTGCTAACCATGTCAAACCTGGTGTAGAATAAACATAACATGGATATATTCCGTAATATTCTACACACATGTTACGAAAGTTTTCTAAAAGATCAGCAAGGATTAATACATCTATCTGAAGATATTTAATTGTATAATCATACATATTTTGACAATTGAGATCTTTCCAATTTTTTTCAGCTTCTGAATAATCTTCTTCAGATAATTGTGATTGTTTTAATATGGATTTAAATTTATCACGTGAAGAAAGTTTTTGTTCTTCCATAATTTTATTCACAGAATTAAAATCTCCAGTTAAATATTCGTAGGGAAATATGCCTTTTAAAGGTTTTAAATTATATTTATTTAATATTTTACATTGTTCAGGTTTCAAAGTTTTTCCCATAACATCTAATGAATAAGGATTAAAAAATCTAAATGCATCTAATATTCTAATACAACCAAATTGCATTGAAAAATATTCTTCTTCTGTCTTACATAGTAGGTTTGCTCTTAGTTGTTGTAATTTTTCAGATGAGAATAGATCTTTTATTATTAAATGGAAATCATATTTAGAACCATTGTAGAAATATAAAGATTCAAAGTTATATCTAAATTTTTTAGCATTAAGATAACAAGAGTTATGTGATGCACCTCTATATAATCCATTTAGATGATCATGATCTTTTACTTTAACACATCCTAATTCTTTACCACAGTAATAACAATTTTTTTCATTAAGAAATTGTAATATTGGTCAGATGTTAATGGAAGAATTGATTTATTTGTTTTAAGCAATTGTGAAAAATAGTTTTGTAATTCTTCTATTTTCTTTGTAAAAATTTCTGAACTATCTTCACCATAGTATTGATAATATTCTGATTTAAATAATTCAGGATAATTTGAATGAATGTACATTCCCCAACATAATGGTTTTTGTTCAAGCAAATGCTTACTAGAACTTTGTGTCATGTTAACATTATATGCTTCAAAATCACAATATATAATAAAGGGTACTTTATTTTTGTAATACCATTTATTATGTATTAGATAATCTTCTTTAGTAAAAGTATTTTTAGCTGCTTCATTTTGTTGACAATTTGTCAAGTGATTATTCATTTCTTCTTTAGTTCTAAAGCTCGTCATACATTGGAGACATGGAAAATTAGAATTATCTGAAGTTTTTGTAAATATAGAAATATCTTTACACAATGTAAAATGTCCCTGATAATAAAATATATTCGTTTGTGCTGGTTTCCTTAACTGCTCCTTCAATATTTTTAACTTTTGTTGATATTCCTGTTGTAATATTTCTACTTGTTCCTGATATTGTTGTTGATATTTTTTTTGTTCTTCATATTGTTTTTGACATTGTTCTTCGTATTGTTCATAATATTCCTTATGTAACATATTTTTACTCATATTATATTGTTTTAGATTTTTTTGCTGACAATATTTTTTATATTGTTGTAGATTTTTTGGATGACATTCTAGTTCATTAAATTGAAAATTGTCTTGAGAATTTAATTGTTTGTATACTGTGTATGATAATTTTAAATATTCTTCATTTTCAAGATTCCATTCGTCTTCAATATATTTGTGAAATAATATAATTTCTTTTTGTTGATATTCTTGTTGATATTGATTATATAATATTTGTAACTCTTGTTGATATTCTTGTTGATATTGTTTTTTATATAGTTGCGGTAACATCTCTAACTTATGTCTATATTCTGATGATGGAGATGAATATTCTGTTTCATACTCATAGGGAAATCCACGTCCTTTATAATTATTATGATTAATCATCATTGGTGATAATGTTTTTATAATTTCATATTTTTCAGTACATATTACAATTCCTTTGTAAATAATATTATGATGCATGTAATTTCCTCTATCATTGTATACTATTTCTGTTTGTCATAAATTTTTGTTATTCAAATAAAATTCTTTAAAGTTGTTATAAGCAATGTTATGAACTTCAATATCTCAGGATATAAAGGAGTAACATCACCAATAGAAACATACTTCACATTTAATTCAAAAACATTTACTTCTATTAAATTTTTATTCCTCTTATGAAACTTTATTAACCTATTATAATCATATGGAAATTCATCTAAGCCATCAGAGAGATCAAATTCATTTATATATTCTTCTTTATTATAATGACTTAGTCTTTCTTTATGATATTTTGCAGGATGCAAATGTGCTATGACACTCCACAGAAAACAATATTCATCTTCATTCTGTATGTTGATTATTTGTGGAGAACTGAAAGGAAGGGGTATGTAACTACCTCCAGTATTATTTTTATATTTGTCAATTACTATTTTCTTAGATAGTATTGCAACAAATCTCCAACCAGATCCACGCAACTGAGTTTCAGTTATAGCATCTTTTAATTTATTTATCATTGTTTTAAATATGGGTTGTATATCATTTACATTTAAGATTACTTGAGTTTGAGTAAAATGGCCTTGTATTATTTCTTCAGTCATTCCATCGGATCCAGTTTTTGTATAAAGTACTTCTACATTCATATAACATTTAAAAGATTTCTTAAATATATTATAGAAGTTTGTTAATACATCATAAAAAGTTTCATCGGTTTCATTATGTTCAACAGACTAATCAAATAAATATTTTATATCTGTTACAGCTTCGTCGGTTTTGTCAGTTTCGTCAGTTTCATTAAAAGTACTAGAACCTTCGGGCGAAGTACTAGAACCTTCGATTTCCCCAAAAAATCTTCACTATTAAAAAAAACTTTTTTATATTCCGAATGTGAATAATCATCAAACATTTTTTTAACTTTTATATCAGTAGGTAATGTTTCTAGATAGTTTTTGTAATTATTTAATTTTGATATATTTCCTTCATCAGCTCGATCTACATTTTGTAAATGCATTTTACTTTTTAAATGAGATTGATAACTTCTTTTTGTTTGTAGCTGTCTTTTACATAAGACACAATAAAACTTGGTATTTTTCATTATTTGTTTTTTAAAGAAAAAATTTGTGTTTTAATTTTAGATATAAACATTCTAATATCAAAGTCTTGAGAGTTATTATATATTATTATATATTTCACGTTCAGTATCTATTAATATATTCAAATCTTATACTTGCATATATATATATATATATATATATATATATATATATATATATATATATATATATATATAATCATATATTTCATATACTTGCATTTGCTCAATTATAGATTAGGACAAAGTGTTACATGTCGCGGAAATTTTTCCTTCGATATAAATTTTTGACAACCTCTACACTTTACTTTTTCTTTGAAACAATCTTTACACTGATATTTACTATCATAAAACTCTGTCTTAGGTTTAATAATTTGACAATTTGTACATTGTCTTGTAGAATTTATACAAGAATTATAATGATTAGTAATTCCTTGACTTGTAAAATATTTATTTTTTAATTACGACATGGCTGATCTTTCATTTTATGTTTTATTTTATCTTTCTTAACCTCCTCTGGTTGCTCACATAATTTTAAATGACGTGCAAAAGTTTTAGACGTTATACTTTTATTACAACCAGAACTTATTTTTTTCGTATTACATTGCGTAGATTGCCGTGCATCCATAGATTGCATAGCTTGAAGAATTTTATTTTTTTGTGGCATGTGAACTTCTTCCTGATTTTGATCTACATGATTATTCTGTACTAGATGATTATTTGGAACTAAATAATTATTACTTGGAACTACATGATTATTCTGTACTAGATGATTATTTGGAACTAAATAATTATTACTTGGACCTACGTTATTTTTTCTAGCTCTATAAAAATTTTGTCCTTGTTGAGATATAAACAATTATTGTAATTGTTGCATATTTTGAATAGGTTGCATATTTTGAATAGGTTGAATATTTGATATAGGTTGAATTTCTTGAACAGGTTGAGGTAGAAACAAATTTTTCAATTGTTGTGATTGACGAATGTCTTGCATACATGTCATAGGTAGTAATTGTTGCATAGGTTGCATATTTTTTTGAGATTGCTCTATAAGTTGACCACATGGTTTATATTTCATATGTGAATATAAGAACGCTTGATTTGTAAACCGCATATTACAAACTTGATAAATTTGAGTCATTTTTATTTTTTTATTTTTATTAGAAAAAGTTTTATTTTTTTTATTTTTATTTGAGAAAAAATAACTTTTTTATTGTTAAAAAATGATGTTACCCAATGTTGGTGGAGGTGCATATATCCCGAACAGTCGTGAATCAGAAATAGAAATAGAAAGTTATATCATGAAAACTGGAGACGTTTTATCTGGTCCATTGCATCTTCCTATTCTTCCGCAACAAAATACAGAGTTAACAAATAAACAATATGTTGATACAAAAATCAATGACTTAAAAGAAAAATATATAAACGATGTTTTGGTTCCACTGATGAATGAATTAAAGTTGAGGATAGAGAGCTAGAAGCAGATATAGCAAAACTTTTTCAAAAAATTTCTGAACAATCAAAAATTTTAATATTACTTTCTATAAATTTAAAATCTGTAGTCATTAAAAATAAACAACAGATAAAATTATTGAAAGAACAATTAGAAAATGAAATAAAAAAACTTCCTAAAATTTTTTTAAAAATTTAAATAAGTTACAAGCTACATTCCAAAAAAGTGTTGATGAATTAAGTTCCAAAATTACTCAACAAATGAAAAAGATTAATAGAATAATAAATGAAGTAAACTCACTTAATCAAAAAAGACAAAATGAAAACTCTTAAAATCAATTTAGAATATGAATTAAAGAAAAATTATAAGGGAAATAAAGAACAGTTAGATGCTGTTAAAGTTCAGTTAGATGTTCTTAAAATGAAGTTAAATGCTCTTAAAACGGCGTTGAAGATGAATCAGCAGAAAATGCAAGTTAATAGAAAAGAAATTAAAATACATCACACGCTGCTTGACGCAATAGATAAAGTGCAACAGAAAATTAACAAAGTTATCACGAAGTTGTTGTCCATTCACACACATAAATCTTGATCACACACGCAAATCTCAATCCTAAATCTTAACATAAATATTTTTTCCAAAAGTCAAATTTAATCCTAGAAAATGCCTATAACTTATAAACACAATCTTAAACATTTTGCTTCAAATCATAAAATAGCACATGAGCCATCTATGAAATCTGTTTACCATTATGACAGTATAGAAACAATTCAAAAAGAAGGAGCTGGCATCTTTTCTGGTATAGGAAGTATCGTTAACTTGATTAAAAATAATAAAGAGTTGATTTCATCTGCAGCAAAAGGAGCAGCTGCTATAGGTAGTACAGCTGGTGCAGTATCAAATGCTGTTAAGTCTCAAAACGAACTAAAACAACTAGAAACTATTCGTAAACTTAAGAATGATTCTGAAGAACTAAAAAAATTTAAAAAGCTTTCAGAGGAAACAAAAAACAAAATTGTTAACAGAGTACTTGAAAGTAAACCGGAGAAGAAATCAATTGAAGAAATAAGAGGTTATGGCTTAGCAAAATTCTAAAATATATTTTTAACAAAATTTTCATAGTAAAATTTTTTAGTAAAATTTTTTTACTAAGATTTTTCAAATAAAATTTTTTTG
Organism: Prostheceraeus crozeri; assembly: GCA_907163375.1. Classification (NCBI taxonomy): domain Eukaryota; kingdom Metazoa; phylum Platyhelminthes; order Polycladida; family Euryleptidae; genus Prostheceraeus; species Prostheceraeus crozeri. The sequence continues at coordinate 193,551 of CAJQUW010010464.1, forward strand.
TGTGTGAGAAAAGCAAAAATGTCAAATTATTTTTTATAAAAATTTCTTCTCTTATCGAAAATAAATTTAGATTAGACGATCCTCCGTTCGTCAGTTACAGTCAAAAAAAGAATGACTATATAAGAATTTCTATGAATCCCGGATCTTCTGGTAGAGTAAATACTGGAGGTGATTTAATCTTTGAAGTTGATAATCAACAAAGTTATATACATCTACCTGATTCATTTTTACACTGTGAATATTCTTTATATAGTGATGCCAATTTTACAACACCATTACCAGAAACCGATAATATTGCATTAGAGAATAATTTCTTTCCAAGATTATTTACACAAATGCGTTTAGATGTTGCAACTCAAAATATAGAAACAATAAGTGATTCTCCAGGTGTAATTGATACAATGCTTAGATTTGTAACAGTTGGTGAAAATAATAAAAGGTATGTAATCGAAGGTTGGTTTCCTAATACTAATGATGGTATAATTGTTGATGATTTAACTCACGCTGGAAAAGATGCAGCAGGAATTGCGAAAAGATGTAGAAAATATTGCAAATCATTTAAATAAAACAAACAATAGTGCATATAAAGAAAGACGTGAGTTTAACAAGAAAAGTAAACAGACAGTTAATTGGTCATTGTCTCCATTATTCGGATATTTAGATTATGATAAACTATCATATCAATTAAAATTTAAATTAATAATTCATCGTACAGCAAATAATGAATTAATCTTTTATGATAAGACTGGAAAAAAGCATATCTAAAAATTGATAGACTTGAATGGTGGATTAAGCATATTACTCCTAGTTTAGAGGTCGAATTAGATTTTGCAAATAGATTAAACACTAACAAACCAATTCCAGTAAATTTTCTAAAGCGTACTGCTAGTTCTGCAACTTTTTCCGAACAAAGATTTAACTGGCATTTTACTAGAACTGCGAATACTCCAAGATATTTATTGCTAACTTTTCAAAGAAATAATTCTCCAAGTTTTGATAAGAACAACAATCTTTTTCATATTAATACAATTCGAAGTTTACAAGTTTCATTAAATCAAACCCGATATCCAATTGATCCATTAAGATTCGATGATACCAATAATCAATTTATGGAAGGATATGATTCTTATCGAAATCTTTGTATAGAATTTGGAGTTGAACCACAATTAACTCCTGGAGATTGGAGACATTTATATCCTGTTTTCTGTTTCGATTTAAGTGCACAATCTGAAGATATTATCAAGACTGGTTGTGATGTAACAATTAATATTGAAAAGAAAGATTCCACAACTTCATTGATGGCTTATGGTTTATTGCTTGAAGATGTAAAATATTCTACTGAAATTCTTAATGGAAAGATGGTCAGGATTAATTAATTTTTTTTGTAACTTAAAATTATTTTTACTAATTGGTAATAAGATTTTTCTTAGTAATTAGTAATAAAACTTTTTTTGGCAATTAGTAATAAAATTTTTTCATAACTAGAATAGATTAAAAATTTTTTATAACTATAATAGATTAAAAATTCTTAGATTAAAATTTTTTTTCATAACTAGAATAGAATTAAGTTTTTCCTAACTTAAAATTTTTTTATCAAAAATGTTGCAAGCGAAAAGTAATAATAATAAAACTGTTGAATTAAAATTACGTAACATTATTGACAAAAATACACCTAAAACTATTACGATCAGCAAAAAGAAATATTACATAAGTAAACCAATGATAGAGAATATTAAATTACAAGAAGAAAAGAATGGTGGAATTCTCCCTATAATTCCTCTAATAATCGGAGGTATAGCAGCAGCAGGAAGTGTTGCAAGCGGGACAGCTGGTATTGTCGAAGCAGTAAATAAAAATAAATCAGAGAAGGCAGCATTAGAAGAACAAAAACGTCATAATAGAGAGTTAGAGAAAGTTGCTAGAGGGCAAGGAATAGTAGATAATTTTATTAGTAAATTAAATTTAGTTGATGAAGGAAAACGAGTTCTCAAAATTATTCTACATAATGTTAATGATTTAATCGAAATAAAAGAAACTAAAGATGGTTCTGGAATATATCTAAGTCCTAGTATGATTCGGTAATGACCTCAGGACCTTTGGTCCGATTAGGTAAAACATTTATTTTATTTTGTCTTTAAAAATGTATTCTACAAATTCCTAAAATTTAATTAAATGAAAAATTTCTAATTTATATTTATTGAATTATCTCTTAAAAGTGCATAAAACCTCAAATTGTCAGCATAGCGGAGGTGACATACAAAAAACATTAGAAAACTTTCCTGGATTTATTTGGAGAAAATATTCGAAAGAGAAACATTTACCTGGACATATATTTACTGGCCCCAATACAAGATTAGATTTAAGACTAGATGAGAATAATAATCCAAAACCAGGTGAAGAACCAATAAACAGAGTAGATGCAGCAGCTTATAGATACGATCTAGCTTATCGAAATCATGACCTAAGTTCTCGACATGCAGCTGATAAGAAAATGATTCAAGAATTAGATAGTATTCAAAATCCTACATTTAGAGAAAGAATTGAAAGAATGTTTGTTAAGAAAGCTTTACCAGCTAAAATATTATTCGGAAAGGGTTTAGACAAAATTCATGACTCTGAAACCTTCGCGTCTGAAATGTCGAATGATCCGAGCCGCTACGCGTCTGAAATTCACAAGGAATACAGGAAGCCGAAATATCTATTGAAAGTAAAAGTATTTAATAAAGATGATATTTGGAGTGCTGATCTAATCAATATGCCGAATAAAAAAGATTATAAATACGCATTGACCGTTATAGATTTATATACACGATACGCTTGGGAAAATAAAATGTTAAGCCACTATTTGATTTAGTTTATTCCACAGAGAATGCTGGAAATTAAAAGGTAAGATCTTCAAGAAATTTACTGAGCAAGGTAAACAGAAATGGTTGAAGATACTACGAGGAATTGTAGATCAGTACAATAATAAAGTTCATTCAGGTTTTGAAGAAACTCCAAAGAATGATTCTGACGATCCTGATTTGATACGAAAGAAAATATTCGAAAATAATTATTCGAATGAAAGTAATCCGAATTTACAGAAACGTAAGCCGAAATTTAATATTGGAGATAGAGTTAGAATATTTAAGTATAAAAATAAATTTGAAAAAGGTTTTGTTGGCTATTGAACTAAAGAAATATTTGAAGTTTGTAAAATAAATCAAACTTATCCGATTACTTACGAAATCAAAGATTTAGATGATGAAGATATCAGAGGCTGATTTTATCAAAATGAATTACAACGAACTGATTTTTAATTATCATTATCATTACCATTGGAACTAACGGTTCGGGAATGAAATTCCCTTATTCAATTCTAACATAATATCAAGAAATGGTACTCCTTTTTGTAATTTGTTCAAAACATATAGACATAATTGACCACAATAAGTAGTTCCTGGTTTTTGAATTTGAAATGTATTATAAGTTCCATTTCCAAGTAATTCTTTGACTTCATTTGTTGGAGGCAATCCATATGAGTCAAAATGATAATTAGAACCGTTTTTATTTCTTTGGCCCGCTGACCAATGTACTCCTTTTTCATCTGTTGTGTGGAGATTTGTTACAAAATTTACAGTTGGCTTATCTTTCAGCAAATGTAATTCGTCTCTCATCAATATGTGAAAATTCTTTATTCCCAATTGATTAGCAATTTTCTTTAGATCAAAATTTGTAGTTGTTTGCGTTCCATATAATTTTAAGAACTCAGTAATGCTAGACATTTTATAATTAAAAAAATTTCTTATAGGTACCCCTAGAAGTCAGAAGGGGGGTATTGAGTTAAAAAACTGTCGCATAATGATGACTTTCCTTACTACTTATTCGATTTTGAAATGATTTAATTTAATCTAAATTAAAAAGTTACATTGTTTAACAGATTTCCTTTTTTTATGAACTTCTCAAGATGAATTAGAAAAAAACTGAGTTTTAGATAGTTCTTGAATCACTGCTTACTTGCTTGCTTTTCAGATGTAGTTGTCCACAAAATCATTTGTCTTGAATGGCTTGCAATTGTGATGTCTCTTCATCTTGAGTTGATGATGTTCCTGGTTGTAGATTTAAAACAGTTTGACTTGTTTTCATTGTCTTATTATAATAATCCGTTTCAAGTCGTGGAGATTTGTTACAAAATTCACTTCAGGTACATCTTTTATCAATAGTAATTCATCCCTCATCAATATGTGAAAATTCTTTATTCCCAATTGATTTGCGATCTTATTTAAATCGATATTCGTAGTTGTTTGTTTCCCACATAATTTTAAGAACTCAGTCATGTTATTAACCTGAGGACATATATCACCTATATTACTCAGTATAACTGTCGGATTTTCATCATTCATTTTAAATGAAATAAATTCCAATAACTGCAATAATGTCTACTTCTTGTACAGAAAAATAAAGACAGCGGCAGTGTATTTTGCATCAAATATAATAATACAACAATCAATCTTATCACAAAATTGTACAATTTCAGTCTACTGGCAGAGGACTCGAGAACAAAAGAAAATTTAATTACATTTCAAAATATTCTAAAATGCGTTACTACTTATAAAAAAGTCTTCATAAATAATGTGTGTACATTGCACATATTTTAAAAAGTGAAACAACACAGTTAATGTTCATCTTGGGAACCAAACCTCATTTCCTCTATAGTTGTCGGTTGATCCAATTTTTCTATATAAATTTTGATTTCTTTAAAATGGGTTCTAACAAAGCTAATGGGCATTGATGAATTTAAAAATAATACGTGTGGTAGAATTAGATCCGATAAGTTCATCAAGAAATAACAATAACTTACGTTATAGGAAGTTCTAATAGTTCCAAGTTTGCCACAAATCTCTTTTTTTTATTGTCACTCAATTCCAGAATTCTTTTAAACCCATAACCTTGATAGGCAGCACTTCTCAGCAACGACCCATGGTGTACTTTATCACTTGCAATCAGTTTTGAAATCATAGTAGCACTATCCTCGATGGTAATGAAATGTTCTTTTGTAACATTGAACTGAGGAATTGTAGTAGTGGTCAGATACTGTTCTATTTTTACTGTAATATCCTCCACTTGTTTTTGAGAGTCCACAATTTTGTTCTTCTTTCTCGATTGAATTTCCACCTTCCACTCTTCAAAATTTTTTTCGCAGTTTCCTTGTGCTCTTCTTTAATTAGGTTTAGTAAATTCGGCATGTAAAACGAAAAAGCTTCCGCGGCAGTACGTTTTGGCATTTTGTAATGAAGAAGGAAAACAGTAGCTAGTTATGATTAATGAAATTGTAAAATGAACTGCATTGTTTCATGTATGCGGGAGCAGCTGTTCCCTACAATTCTTCTAAATACTCAAGTGTTTATGTTGCAATCCTTTAGTGTGTGTTTGGTTTACTGTCTCAATTCCAGGGAATCCCAGGAACAAGATTTCCAAGAATTCTATTTTAAACTTGAAGGCATTAGAAATGCATGAGTAAGAAAACAATGTTTCAATTTCTGTCGAGATCACATGTGATAGAAATGAAACGTCAATAATCAGTGACAATCATCTATTCTTACACATTGCTGTCTTCATGGGTGTAATTCCTTAGATTGATGAAAACTGACCTGATTTCAATTCAAAAGTGTCGTTCCTCTCTTCGGAGAATGGACAATTCTCAGAGAAGTCAAGAAATAAAATGAATCGCAGGACGCACTAACCTTAGAGTTTATCAGACGATTCAATATTGTCTAGTGAACGACAAATTTGAGGACTACGTAAATTTTAAGAAAACTTAAATTTTCGATATTTTTCGACTGCCTAAATTTTCGACTACGTGAAATTTTTAGACCTTTTTAGAATAAACCTCTTTTCAGTATATAAAAAAATCCCAACGAGCTTAAAACTGTTTTTCTGATTTTGTCCTTAAAATTATTTTTATTTATAAAACTCTTTTTCAGTGTATGAAATATTTCCTATACTCATTCTCAGTATATGAAAAAATCCGAACGAGGTTAAAACTGCTTTTCTGATTTTATCCTTAAAATTATTTTTAATTATAAAACTCTTTTTCAGTGTATGAAATATTTCCTATACTGAAAAGAGGTATCTTATTTTTTTTAGTTTTCCTGAATCGGTCATATATTCATTTTTTTGAATTTTTGGGGTATCTTATTTTTGTTTTTTGGTTGGCCTAGACCGGTCATTTATCCATCACTCACATATTAGCGCAAAGAGAATCAAATATGAAAATTGAAGTTTCGATGCAATGAATGCTGCTTATGTGAACGCATTTCGTAAAGATGCTATTGTCATTATTACATTTTTCTTAACCAACGCTGGGCCGTTGAGGTTAAATTGACTGAAACAATATTTTGATCGTCGGTAGATTTAACGGATTTGATGCTGAATTGAAGTCCTTCGCAAACTTTGGTATTCATATAGCTGAGCATCTGTATAGAAGTTTTCAATATTTTCTGTCCACGGAAAGTTATAAAATATTGAATTTCTTTTGTAACTCAAATATAGGGCCATTGGGGTTGCTGCTTGACTACATATTAAATTTCCAATTTTATATGACTTGTTTGCAGTTGGATTATAATTTCATTACAGTTTCATTCAAGGACCGCATTATGATGCAGTAAAACACAGCTACCTGATATCTTTCGACGCATACGTTATAGGCCATAGACCATCGTAAAGATCAATAAGAATATCTGGACCATACTAGGTGAATTGAAATTGCGATTTCTCAAATTCTTGCTAAAACATTGTGATCCGATTCAAGGATGAGGACGAAACAATGTCTTTTCTTCACTTGACTTAGTAAATGAGCTGAAGCAAGTGAATTTGCCTTACCTCGGAACTGTTAGACAAAATCATCGAGAAGTGGTAGCGGAAATGCTGCCATCGAGAGTAAGGCCTGAATATTCATCATTATTCGGTCATCTACCAACAACTACTTTGGTGAGCTATGCTCCAAAAAACATGAAGCGGTGATATTGATCAGCTCAATGCACTTCGAATGAGTTAATGAGGAAGAACAGAAGCCAGATGTTATAACCGATTGCAATCTAAACAAATGCGGTGTTAATATGATGGATAAGATGGTTTCTTTATTGACCGCAAGTCAAAGCACACGACGGTGGCCCATGCCCTTATTTTACACATGTTTGGATGTATCTTGTTTGGCTTCGTATGTACTATATGGATTGAAATTTTCAGCCCAAATAACACGAAGGAATTTTACTTTAAATGTTGCCGAAGAGTTGATGAAAATTTCCAGTGCTGAAAGAAAAATTGCTCCCAACATACCAACAGCTTCCAAAACAATAATCGCCGAATCTCAACGATCTTCTTATCCCAGAGTTTCAAGACGTGGAAGATGCTTTATCTGTCTGTGAGGAAAGGATGTGAAAAATTCCAGAGTGTGTGATGAATGCGCCCATTTTTTCTGCGAAGATCACTCATCGACTTCAACTAAGATGTATTCGTTGTTGAAGGGATTAAATAAATGTATCGTTGAAAGTGGAAAATTCTTTTGAAATAAGTAGATGCTATTTAAGTGGAAAGGTTGCCTTATAAGTTATTGAAATTTATAGTTATAGGTTTGCACTTGGTTTGAACCGCCTTGTTGATTCATTGAAACATATTCCTGGACTAACTCACAATCTCTGGTACTTGGATGACGGTGTTTTATGTGGTGGGATACAATCCATCAAGCAATGCCTATGCATGATTCAGGAATCTGAGACATGGTCTGGTCTGCATCTCAACTTACACAAATGTGAACTGTACAGCAAAATAGATCTTTCAAGTTTTCCATCGAATGTGAGAAAGCTGGGTAAACCAAACATGGAGATTCTGGGTTCACCTATAGGTGAGGTTTCCTTCTGTATTGACTATGTCAAGAAACGCTTAGAGGCTGCCAAACTTCTACGTGCTATCGTGCATCTCAAGGATCCTCAAATTTCCTTGAATCTTTTAAGAATATGTGGTGGCTTTTGCAAATTAAATCATATTGCACGAAGTTGCCAATCAAATCAAATATCTGAGCAACTTTCTGAATTTGACACGGACGTCATGCGTTGCTTCGAAGAATCCCTCTGCATTGGTTTAACTGAAACTTCCCGCTTACAAGTAGAATTAAGTATGAAACGTGGAGGGTTTGGCTTACGATCAGTCAGGAAACACGCATCTGCAGCCTATATTTCATCGATCTCTTCTACCAACTCGCCTCATTTGGATATTCAAGAAGTCATTAATGATTACAATACCAGAGTCAAAGCATTTGACCGTTTGGATGTTGTCAATATCCCAGAGTGCCGATCACAAAGAAGTCTTTCACAAAGAATTGAGGAAGCCCAAGAAGAAAGACTGCAACAAATGATGTCAAGTACAGCTGAGAAAGCTCGACTGTCAGCAGTATCAAATACTCATTCATCATCCTGGCTTTCAGCTATCCCAAATCCAGGTCTGGATCAACGTCTTGAACCAAATGAGGTTCATGTGTTGACGAAGCTTCGCTTGGGACTACCGCTGAATTGTAAGTCAACATGTCTCATGTGCCCGGACAAGCAGATGGATGACTTCGGCATTCATGGCACCACATGTATGCGAGGTCCAGATGTGAATCGACGACACAACATTCTTCGCAATAAGATCTATCGTTTTTGTCAGAGGGCAAGATTGAATCCTAAGCAGGAACAGGGATCAAGTGATGATTTGCAAAGGCCTGCAGACATTTTAATACCAAACTGGACATTGGGTCAGGCTGCTGCGATCGACATTACTGTGGTACATCCGCTCATTCCGAACTATATTCATGGAGCGAGTACAGCAAGTGATGTATGTCTCGCAGCTGCAGAAAGCCGGAAACATAGAGGCAATGATGAGAGATGTGCTAGATTGGGATGGAGATGTGTCCCTGTTGCAGTCACAGCATACGGTGTCTGGGGTGGAGAGGCCACTGCATTTCTTAAACAGCTTGGATGCACTATGGCAGTTCAAAGCAATGAAAAAGTTTCGGTTGTCCACCGTGAGATTTTTGACTGTCTGGGCATTAGTCTTGCCAAATCTGTCGCAAGAGCAATACTTGCCCGCTCCACCCACATTGAGTAGACCTGACTCCTAGATCGGCCATCTTCTTTTCACTTTTCTTTATTAGTTTCGTCTTAGTTTTGTCATTTGTTGATCAGGATCTTAGTATAGCATTCTTTTAGCATGCTCCCATAGGAAACATGTTTTGTTCAATATTTATGTAATATGTACTGATAAATGTTGTGAAATTATACATGACTAGATAGCTAATAAATTAGCTCGAAATTCATTATATGTTTAACATAATCTACATATAGGCCTACTACTCATTACTGTTGCAATAGTTCAGAATTGTTTGAATAAATACATGCGATTCCTTGGGGTCACTTAGCTACCCCCAACGGACCTCGATGTGGGTGAAATGCAACGGCCTAGCGTGGGTTAAATAAAAAATATTGTCCTTTTTTGCTCATTAAAAATAATCCACTTTTGCTTGAAAGTAAATGTCGAAAACAATAGCCGCCTCAGTTACTACATACACAATGGAAAGAAAATCAATGTGAGCAACCTGCTGGAACTGGCAAGGGGCTGGAGGATGCATCTCCCGTTGAGAGTCATGTATAGTATCAGTAAATATTCTATCAAAAATGACAGAATCCATCAATCTCTGACTACACGAAGCCTTCTTCTTCAAAAAATTGCACCGAACATCAACAACAGAATTGAACTCGACAATTGCATGCATGATCAGAGGCGCAGCCGAGTGGAGGGCGTTGGGGCCAGCCTTCGAAAGTTTCTAAGCTATCGAATAAGAAAACGCATCAAGCACAGTTCCCTGATTGAATAACCTACAACCAGTGGCATGACCAAAAGGGAACTTCTTGAATTGATCTTTCCTGGAGTCGCAAAAGATTCGAAAAGTTTGAAGATACTTGCTCTGATACTATATTTTCTTTTTTTCTTTTCGCTGGAATTTTAGTCCGGCAGCCAGAACGAGTTTCTGCATGGAACGAGGCTGAAGGGGAGACTTTCACAGAATAATGTACACCTATGCCTACTGCGAATCGGCACGTCTGCCGAGTTCTAGTGAGTTCCTCTTCCTGTCAGACAAGATCAAAGATAAACACATGCAAATCCAATGGGACGCAGATTGCAACTCTTGGCTAAAATGAAATTTTGTATGTTTTCTCTGATTAAACGAAACGTCCTAAGTCTAGAGCCATAATGTTTGGCATGGAATGTCTTCAGGTCATTTCCTTTGATGTTCATGCACCCCTGTGTATAAAGCTGAACACATTTTGATTTGGCGAGCCTCTTAATATCGGAAAAAACACAAACATGCTGGCCCACTTCATTCACATTGATCCACATTCTCACATACATTGCCATAGATGCATGATGATAGCACATGCACATCAAAGGCTGAAGACAATGATCATATCATGCCAGTTACATACAATTCAAAATACAGAAATTTACACGGACATATAAACCATATACATAGAACAGAAATCAGATAATCAGATGTTGATAACTGTGGCACTCTCCTTTGTTGGTCAATTTGGTGGTTTTAAATCTTTGATTAAAATGGTTTCTCTAAAGCGCAAATTGATGCTGTTAGTGTCCGATGCTAAACTCTTTATCTGAAAGGAAAGATCATCATCGCTATGACTTTTATCACATATTCCCATTCAGCTGTAGCTTTCTGGGATGATATATTATATTCACACGTCTTTGTTAAAACGCAACAGCATTTCAGTGACTCTTTTTTATGGCCTCTTTTAATGCCTCTTTTCACTGTTCTTTGAAAATGCAGTATATGATAGGGCACCTCCTGAAAGTAAATCCTGCTGGCTGTGCCACTGTCCATGATATCATACAGATTGAGCCAGTTCACCTGCGCATAACTTGGAAAGATTTCCTCAGACTTGAACAAGTTAAGCACGAAATTCTTTGTCAGCCGTAGATGCAGGATCTACGGCTGCAAAGGAATTTTCATGTTTAATTTGTTCAAGTCTGATTATGTCTTTCTATTGCATGCGTACCGATGTGCTACCCCAAGGAAGTTGAAAATCATGTCGATTTGTACATCCGCAAGCGGACACTAATTTTGTAGTTGACGTTGTTGTCCGCTGAATGGCATTGAAATTGCATCGAGTTAAAACTCGATTACGCATTGCATTGTCTCTTGTCACGGAGGTCTATTACAATGTCGAAAACTGCACTGCGCAATATTGCATTGTGCACTTTTGGTATTGTATTGGGTACTTTTGGTAGTAATCATCATCAAAACAATGTTGCTTGGCTAATAGCAAGTAATGATTAATGCACGACAGCGTCGAGAAAGCGAAGCGGTCTAGACGCGTAAGGCGTGCATCAATTTACTTAATGCTATAGTCCATTGTGTATTATGACGCCACGCTGCACTCTTTGCACTTCAGTTGAATCTATAGCGATGGACATTGGAAACAATTGATGAGTACTTGTCCACGGTATTGAAGACGCGAAGGAATCATGTGCTTTTGCATAACCACTGATCAACCTACTGTAAAACTTTTCTGGACAATAGCAGGAGATAAATGGCATTGATAATAATTCGATTTCTATCTGTATATGGGCAATTCCATGAAAAGGGAGACATCGACCTCAAAAATAAAAGTACTTTCAATACTCAACTTATTGCTTTTTTCTATAGGCAATACCCACACACCTCAAAATCCAGCATAACTTTGCAGAAATCCTTTCTACATATGATGACAGAAGCGTTTTGTAACAGTACTCCTTTTATGTCTCTATACACATAAAACAGATCGCAAAATGACGAAAGGCATAAATACCAGGAATAATGCTGAAAATTCATCATATTAGTATTTGATATGTCTCCCTTAGATGTCTTCAATGAAGTAACTAGGATAGAACTAATTAAAAAATTAATTGCATGATTGTACTCGATTGCAGATAATGCCTATTCTAGATTAAACGACCGTTACCAATTTTGATCTAATTTTGAATTATTTTGGGTCATATGCTAAAGAATAATGAAGATGTGAACGCGATATTTTGACAAAATGAGCTTGTAAGATGCTCAATAAATAGGTCAATCATAAAATTGGTGACTCCCATTGATTACGACTATTGACTTATTACTCGTTTAACCCTTCCTCAAGACATGTGCTTGTGCACAACGCACGAAAACTTCCTCCAATTGCTCAATGCCATTAGCAAATGTACCGATCTGCCCTCTTATTCCTCAAGTTGGGTTGAGCAGAACTATTATTGTGAAGGTTGCGCTGAACCTTGTTCTGCTTGCAGAGATGGTGTTCTACTGGAAAGGTATTTTGAGCATATCGATCCCCAATCCACGGTGAAATATTATCGGTGGGAGAAATCCGCATCCGAAGGAAAGTTCTCTCGTCGTGTTCTTCTTGAGATGACTATTGAGGAAGCAATTGCTTCTTTTCGATTGATTGTTCCTTTTTTTGTGAAACACCAAAAAGTAAGCGCCATCAACATTACTGCTATGAGCAGGATAAGAATAATGCTTCTTCAAAGAGACTCGCCATGCAGGTTGACTTTGCAGAAAACTACCGCAGCACTGAGCAGCGGGAAGTTCAAAGCGCGTATTGGGGCCAACACCAAGTGACTTTGTTTTGCTCCTGCCTCTGGAATGGCATGATGGTCCAATGAACTATGTTGTTTTGTCTGATTCTAACAAACATGATAAGATTTCAGCGTTGAAATACATTTGTCTTATTCTCGATCGCCTAGATATAAGTGATGACGATACCGAGCTCATCATTTGGTCGGATGGCCCTTGCAGCCAGTTTAAAAACCGATTTGTGGCGAAATCGCTTTCACTGTTGGCTGAAAGATATGATCTGGAAAGGGTAGAGTGGGCATTTTTTGCGACTGCCCACAGAAAGGGGCCTGTGGATGGGCTAGGTGGTCCATAGAAGCGCTTAGTTAGAAAAGCTGTCCTGCGTGAAGCGGTACAAGTTAGAAATGCCATGGAATTTCAGAATGCAGCACAAGTTGAGATCAAAAAAGTTGATTTTCTCTTTCCGGATGATAATTACCATCCTGACTTTTTACACCAGATCGAGTCTGCTGCACTGGTGAAGGATATCACAAAGTGCCATTACTTTGGCTGGCATTGTGGCAGGCTCACCACTAGAGAACTGAAATAGTGCGAGTACCGGCACAATATACTTTCATATGGAATAAATTCCCTGCTTTTCATTTTCGTGTGCATGTACATCATTCATTTCTTCCTATGATATCATATATGATGAAAAAATTGCTATAAATGTCTCATTATAGCATATAATTTATATTTATATTGTGAATTTGTACTGAATAGATAAATTTCTGAAGAAACGACCGTTACCAAAATTTGTGAAACGATCGTTATCTAACATTTTCGGGCCAGGGAGGAATTTGAATCAACGAGATCACTTCAAAGTTATACGACAAAATCCTAGTGGTGTGATATACTGAGCCCTTAAATAGCAGAACATTCGGTGCAATACTTTCTGAGAAAATCGACCTCGTAGCTAAGTACTTGAAATGCATGTCTCATTTTGAAACGACCGCTACCATGAGCTAATCCGGCTCTGTGGGAAAGAAAATTATACAAAATGTTTCAGAAATGATCTATTCGCATATAATAGCGTATTGATAAGATATCGGTACATACTAGAGTTGGAGCCGATTACTTATTTCACTAGAATACTCTTACTTAAAATCTCTACCCCCTCAAAATGAAACGACCGTTACCGTGGAATGACCCATATACACTTAGCACAATTGAAAACGCACCACCTGTCAAATCCAGCTAATTCGAAGTAAATCGCTTCGATTGAATATGGAATGAAGGACGCACGCTAATTGACATAGATATCTGCACGACGGCGGTCTGGTGGTGGGACTGCGTAATTGTTCAGACTGAATTACTGAAGCAAGCATTATTATTACCGAATTACTTAGCAAGCATGTGTTCAAATTGAACTTCGATCATGAAGTATAAAATTAACGACTTATTATGGGAAATGACGGTTTTGTGAAAAAGCCTTAAGATGGTGCCTTAATAGTCTTAAGATGGTGCGTCAAATGTCTGATGCCGAAAGATGGCGTGCTATTGGCATGCTTGACGCTGGAATGTCCCTTCGGGCAGTCGGACGACATTTCGGTCGTTCGCATACGACGACTGCCCGACTTCTCAAGAAAGCGAGAGCAAATGGTATCGTGGCACATGCTGGCGTTGGTGCAGTTCGTCACACAACTGCCAGAGCTGACCGGCGATTGCTCAGAATAGTGCGAGGCAATCCCACACTCCCCGCAACTCTGCTACGACTGATGTGGGGCGAAAGAAGTCGCAGAGGCAACATCCTGAGCTCGGGCACCATAAGAAATCGGCTTCGAGAGCAAGGACTTCGCTCAAGGAAGATGCGCAAATGCCCCAGATTAACACCTGCGCATGTGGCACGAAGAGAGCGGTGGGCGATGCAACGAGTTCACTGGAGACTACCACAATGGAGACGTATCATCTTCACTGACGAAAGTCGGTTTCGTCTGTTCCGCAATGATGGCCGCATTCGTGTTTGGCGTGTGCCACGCCAAGAGATGCTGCAACAACACGTCCAGCCTACTCATCAGCAACAGGGGCCATCCGTTCACGTGTGGGCAGGCATCACCCTGACGGGCAAGACCGAGCTGGTAGTGCTCAACACGAACGTGACTGGTGAGCGTTATGCTGAACTGCTGCAAACGCATCTTCTGCCATTTGCGACTCGAACATTCGGAGACGTGGCCAACTGGATCCTGCAAGATGATAACGCACCTTCGCATCGTGCATACAATGTGACGCAGCTGAAGGAAAACTTAGGGATACGGACTCTTCGCTGGCCATCAAGGTCGCCGGACATGAACCCGATCGAGCACGTGTGGTATTATCTGAAGCGCCAAGTTCAGCAGCGGGACCCGCCTCCGCAAACACTGCGTGAATTACAAGAGACAGTGGTTGCAGTTTGGCAACAAATTCCTCAAAATTTTCTGAGACGGCTCGTCCTCAGAATGCCGCGACGAATCAGTGCCTTATTGACTGCTCGCGGAGTTTATACCCGCTATTAACTTGTACAAGTATAGATGTTATGTTTAAGAATTTCTTTTCTTAATCACTAAAAGTTTGTCCTTTTCATTTACATGTTATATTTAATAATTTCTTTTCTTAATCACTAAAAGTTTGTCCTATTCATTTACATTAGCTGTCAATCATGTCATTAGACCCCTGACCGCCGTCGGGCCGTAGCACAGATATCTATGTCGGTTAGAATGCGCCCTCCATTCTTTATCAATCGTGTATAGCGATCAATTTGACGGATTTGACAGGTGGTGCGTTTTCAATTGTGCTAAGTGTATATATAGAAATCGAATTCCATTACTATGTAATTCGAATTTATGTTTAGCTGAAGTGGCTTAATTGTTATCAATTTCTGTGATTTTTATGCCTAGAAATAACAGGGTGCTGGCTGGCCGATTACAGAAATCTCAAAGTGAATGCTATCTAATCGCTGTTTATCAAAATATCTTTGTTCTACAGAGTTGATCATAAAAATGGCACCACCTAAATTTCGTTGAAGTTCAATCAATTCTCATGCCTTACAATCGCATCGCAAAACAACGTGCCATACATCATCCAAGAGCTTGCATTCTCAGCTATAAAATGAGCTATGAAAGACTTGCATCCGTTATTGGATTTGCTGAGCAGTGCTCAAAATATGAAAATCACTCAATTTACAGAGCACATGTTTTCAAAATGAAATCATGTGAGTATGATAATGAATCAGACATAAGAAGAAAGTGCATTTTCTGAGCTCTCTTTTGACATACTGCTCATCAAAATCGGAGAATTAATGAAAAACTAGTGATATCGTGAAGTTATCACAAAATCATGACCTTTTTGGTTAAAAAATTTATATTCTCTCATTTTCATCAAAAGTGTTCATGTTTGGTATCTTCAGAATCCTTGCGATGTGAGGAGTATGAATATGTAAGTTATATTCATATAAGTTCAAAAGTTCTTTTTCAAACTTCTTGAATATTTTTCTCATTTCCGTAAAAGCACACAAACAACATGTAAGGTGAACGAAGGTTCAAAACAAGACAATTAGCGAAGGCATATCTTTGTTCTCTGAAAGCGGCTGCCGATTGTTTACTTTTATTGTTTGTGTACTTTTGCGGAAATGCAAACAAATATTGAAGAAGTTTAAAAATGAACTATTGAACTTATATGAATATAACTTACATATTTATACTCCTCACATCACAAGGATTCTGAAGATACCAAACATGAACACTTTTGATGAAAATGAGAGAATATAAATTTTTTAACCAAAAAGGTCATGATTTGTGATAACTTCACGATATCACTAGTTTTTCATTAATTCTCCGATTTTGATGAGCAGTATGTCAAAAGAGAGCTCAGAAAATGCACTTTCTTCTTATGTCTGATTCATTATCATACTCACATGATTTCATTTTGAAAACATGTGCTCTGTAAATTGAGTGATTTTCATATTTTGAGCACTGCTCAGCAAATCCAATAACGGATGCAAGTCTTTCATAGCTCATTTTATAGCTGAGAATGCAAGCTCTTGGATGATGTATGGCACGTTGTTTTGCGATGCGATTGGAAGGCATGAGAATCGATTGAACTTCAACGAAATTTAGGTGATCCGTTTTTTTATGATCAATTCAATGTTTCTGTGTCCTGAAATAAACGTTTACATGCAACGAATACTTGATAGTTGATATACAACCACAGTGCGACAAGAGATTTTAACAGTCATGTAGCTTTTGAAATTTCTTATTGCACTGTTATTGTATGCAGTATATTCGCTATATGCAGACGTTCGTGTATTTCAAAACATAGAAATAAAACAATTGATATTTACAATGGTTAAGTACGGAGTTATTCTGAAACACTTGCCAAATATGTCGATGAAGAACGCTATGATGACGCTAAGATAGCGCTCACCTTGAGATTTCTATAATTTGACATTGGACAAGCCATAGAATTCGAATTATTTTCAATGACAATTATTTACCGAAATTGTCCAAAATGTTCTACTGTGACGCTCAGTCAAATTGACATAGCGTCATTTCATGAGGGAATACGCTATGAAAACACTAACTTAGAGCTCTATCGGATAATTCTTTTTCCTGTTGATCGAGGGGCAGTAGTGATAGGATGAATAGATTGAAGCGTTATCTGCAAATAATTTTCTAAATGGTTGATTAAAGTGTCAAAGTATGACAGCGTGCTGAAACCGTCCAATTCGTCTCCGCCGCGCTGTCAAGCAATAATGTAGTTACCGCACTCTAGGCTTCATCTCGACCTTCGCTCTCCACGAATCCTAGAGTGCGATAACTATCACATAAACACCATTTGTAATTGACGGTAGACCGTCGATTTCTACGGCTATGATAATCGCATAAAATAACAATGTACTGGCTGACCAATCGTTCCGTTATAGAAAGCTGAAAGAGAACGCTATCGTAGCGGCATCATAGCGTTGTTTATCAAAATATTTGACAAGTGTTTCAGAATTACTTAGCCATCATAAATACCAATTGTTCTGTTTCTATGTCCTGAAATAAACGTCTGCATACAAGTTTTATTGCACGACAGTAATACTGTCATATCAAGTAGCGCCTTTTAAATCCCAACAACGACATGTCGGTTTATTAGCAGCGTTTTCGATCGTGCAATAAAGCTTCAAGTCATTAGTGACAATACTAAAACTCAAGAATGCTAATATCAGATTAATGAATGACAGCGATAAAGCATCACCGGCATTTCACCGTCTTGAAAAATTGTTTTTCCGATACAATATAGATTTTATTTGTAGCGTACAAATTATGGATGGTTTTGAACAATATCTTCGCGATTTATTAGTCTGAAGGACCGTCCAATGTTTCACATGGACAATGTCAACATCACTCATGTTTTGTGATGCCAATTGAAGAAGGTTAGAGTTCCGATGATCACCGGTGAAGTTGTGCAGCTGCTCTCGCATATCCACCATCTCTCTTTTGAAAGCTGCTTTCGGCCATGTTGAGGAAATAGGAATATGGAGGTAGGTATCTAACACAATATCTATTCTGTAAACTGGCTGCAAGGGCTCGATTATGACCTCCATATACTGTCGGAACAGTCCCTGTTGCGACTGAAGCTGTCTCCAAGCAACTGTTGACGCGATCGCATTGACTTGAACAGTCTCCAGCTTATTCAAGAAGATGAGCATATTTCGAAGGCAAGTGATAGTTATCGCATGACATCGCGGCGGAGACCAATTACACGGTTTCAGCACGCTGTCATACTAAACAATTTAATCAACCATTTAGAAAATTGACTACACGGATCGGTTCAATCTATTCATCTTGTCACCACTGTTATTCAATCTGAAACAGAGTTACGGAAAGAACGCTAAGTTAGCGTCCTCATAGCGTAAAAAGTTGACAATAATTATTCGATTTCTATGAATTGATATAGCGGTTGTACTGGCTTACCAATCGCTCCATTACAGAGTTCTTGAAGTAAACAATACCGTATCGAAATCTCAGCGTTGTTTATCAAAATATTTGGCAAGTGCTTCAGGATAACTCTATGCTTAACCATTGTAAGTATCAATTGTTCTATTTCTATGTTCTGGTATACACGAGCGTCTGTATACAACGGATACATTGCATACAATAACAGTGCAATGAGACATTTTGACAGCTATGTAGCGATAAATTCTTCGAAAATATTTATTACACCACAGTAGCGGTCAATTCACGTCATTTACACCACAGTTTTCTTACAGCTGTCGGTAGAAACTGTGGAATAAAATGTCATACACCGACAGTTTTAATCATAGAAATCTGATTGATTTCAAGGATTAAGTTCCATAGCGAAGACGTTTCTGCTTTTCTGTGTTGAAGAACGAGTTTATTAAAATACCACCGGCGACACTGATGCAGTTGCTGAGATATCTATGATTTTGACGACCGTCTGTGGACCTCTTACAGCGTTGATATTTCTCGGACTGAAATACATATGTATATAACAGCATTCGTGTGCTGGCCATTACTGGAGGGTTGATCACACAGAAAGATGGCTATTGTTTGTCGACCATTATTGTGTTCAGCAGACGCTTATTGTGAATATAATAAACGGCTAAATGCGTACATGGTACATAATTATAGCTTAACTTCGTATAGAATTGTTCGATTTCAAAGCTATACCATTGAAGCATTGAATTCACTGTCACTAGGCCCATTGTCTATCAATCAGCAAGATAAACTTATGGCTAAGTGTGAATGACTTATTATTCTAAAATCTTGGTGAAATTACATGAATTGCTAGATTTCTATGTCAGACAATATAGAATAAAGTTGAATGTGGAGTGCGTATAACACTGGACGGTAGCATAGTCACTAGACGGTGGTTATCTACTCACATTCATTCGCTACCAATTTCACTAGCATCACATAGCATGTAGAATAGATACACACTTCTGATAATGCACTTTTGATAATGTGAGGGTAAGGAACTGTGGTGTAACCTACAATTGCACGATGAGGATCATTTATCGTCCGTCGAGCAATAAGCGCAATTAGTCTGGATCAAGATAGACGGTTTTTCAGGCATTCTTGATTCCAGTTGATCTTTAATCTGGGTCAATGTGAATTCTGTTTGGGATTCAACTATATCCACCAATGTATCTGACATCTCTCCATCAACCTTCTGCTGTCGTTGCCTCCCCCGGGACAGTCAACAACCCCGTGAATCAAATATCGCTGTAATATGGAGTACGCAGAGCTTAGAATGTCTTTTGGGGTGACTAGAATGGACAGGATTAAGAATGATTACATCAGAGGAACTGCAACCTTACATCAGTTGGAAGGTTTGAGGACAAGATGCGAGAGGCTAGACTCAGGTGGTACTGACATGTGAAGAGGAGAGAGGAGGAATACATTGGAAGACGAATGCTGAAGATGAATCTACCGGGCAAAAGAAGACGAGGGAGACCGAGCCTAAGATACATGGATGAGGTGTCAGACAACTTGAAAGTGATCGGAAGAAAAGAGGAAGACGCGAAGGACAGAGCGAGGTGGAAGGAACTGATCCGCTGTGGCGACCCCTGATCGGGAAAAGCCGAAAGAAGAAGAAGATGGAGTACGCAGAGGCCCGTTTTACATCAAGAATTCTGGCAGCTTCAATATATTCTTCACCAGCTTTATGTGATGAAATAATCCTCCGTTTAATATCTGAAGAAGTGCGTTGGCGTTCCATATCAAACCATAACGTTCGGCAGATGCATGTAGGTAGGCCTATCATCAAGTGAATTTCATTCATTCATTCGTCTGAAATGCCGTTTACTAAGCTGATAGACTTAGATGAACCGCACTGCTGCAGCTAATTTTTTGCTGGTTCTCTCGAATCTGAAAACGCTGCAGAATTTCCTGAAGTGACGCATATTCTACTGTTTGACGTTGGAGAAATTGAAATGGTTCACTTAATTCTGTACCTGCCGTTGTCGAACAAGAAGACCTTATTACAACCACAGTGCAATAAGAAATCTTAACAGCCATGTAGCGATAAATTCTTCGATAATATTTATTGCACGATGAGTGTCATTTATCGTCCGTCGTGCAATAATGTAGAGTTGTTGCACGAAGAATTAACACATCGAGTCCGCGTTAGACCTTCGGTCTTCGTGCTTTATCCTCATAGCATATTCGAACTAACTACTGTATCTAATACATATTCTATGAGGTCAGATGGGCAAGAAAATGCAGTATTACGAAGTCATGGACTTTCACAGACTTAGAAAAGATTTACTATGTCAATGAATCATTCAAACAAACCATGGACATCTTTATGCCAGCACCTGGACGGGACACTCAATAAGAAGTCTTATGTCCTCTGTATAGCAAAATTGGGCATCTGTGGCATACTTAGATATTTCAGCATCCCGTTCGGGTGCTAGTACAGCTGTCCATGATAGAAATGCATCCGTGTCATCTTTCTGAGCAGGATTTTTCGCACATCAATGTTAATAAAGTATATCTGGTATATTCTTTGAAGTAAAAGTAATACAATTGGACATTCTTCATTGTGTCTTTGTTATGTTCTTTATTTGTATCTTCATTGTGTGTGCGCCTTCAACGGCCGATGTAAACTAGGTGGGCGTGTACATGTATATAAATATGTCTCAGATCTCCCGTCGTTTGGTTAATTATATCAAATAAGATTGCCTTTTTCCAAATATCAGATTAAGACTATCATGTCTACTGACAAAGTTCTTGTGTTCATGTTTGCAATTCAATATCAAGCAAACCAAACTATACACGCATTAAATTCAGTTGATGAAATGCTGAATAACACATTTCTTCGAATTAAAGGAGTTTTATTTTGGCAGTGATATCTTAAAAAAGACGTCCTGTGTCTGCATACAATTGATTTTCATGTATGTTGACTGATCACTATTCAGCTAACAATGTAGATCATCTTTGATCAGAGGTTCATCACCCTCTTCAACATTCAGCCTCACTTGATCTTTCTGTGTCCCTTTGGTTGGCCAACAGCAGCGCTTCTTATTCGTAGATAGAAAGGCATTGAACTGATCGATACGTTCCACCAACGGATGTCCACGAGTATCAGGAAGAAACTGAATACTTGATATCAATGTCAAAGGTAATATGCCTAATATCAAAAACGGCATTGGCTTCCAGTAATTCTCCAATTCTAGTACCAAAGGGGATAACATGGCTCCGATTCTTGAACAGCAACAACCTATGCTGACTCCAATATTGCGCATGCACGTCGGAAAAAGCTCAAGAGAATAAGTTTGATGAGCCTCCGTCCCAAAAGTGACCCAGAATTTGGCAATCAATGCACTTACTATTAGACACATTGATAATGATTGCCTACCGACGAAGAAGATGTTGATAAGGCTTAAGATACCACTCATGCCCAATCCTAGGCAAGTGGTGTTGATTCGACCTATTTTACGGGATAGGTAAGCACCAGTAAATCTGGATGGTATTTCTGTTAAAGAGGATAATGCCAAAACAGCATAGAGTTCCCATCCTAAGAAAGCTACACCTAAACTTGTGATGTAGCATTTGAAGGCGCCTACAAACCAACCAAACCACACAAGTACCGAAGCACGAATGACTTTAGGATATTTCAGCACATTACCGAAAGTTGTACGAGTATGTTGCTCATTACTTCTGGTGTTTAGTGATGTTTTGCTGATCATCTCAGTGAAATAATCTCTGATTGAGAAATTCTCAGACAAATTGATTCCATTCCATCGCGCGATGGCCCTTGCAGCTTTGTCTGCTCTTTCGAAGCGTTCATTATATATGAGCCAACGTAGAGATTCTTGCAGAGTTAGGCATAAAATTGGCAGAAGTATTTGTGGAACACTCACAGCTATTTGGAGAGTTATGTGATTACGTACAAAGTAGCCGATCAAACTTATGGCAAGAATACCAATAGACCAACCTTAGAAAAATATGAAAGTAAAATGGACTGCATATTTCGACGATGTTGACTCCGATAATAGTGTAAAAGCAGTGTTCAGCGTGCCACCGTCGCCAGCCCCTGCAAGCATGCGAGCTGCACAATAAAGCCAATAATCTGGGGCAAAAGCTGCGCATATTGAGAAAATTGTGATGAAAGAGGAACTGACCATCAAGATTCGAAGTCGACCATACTTATCAGAGAGAAAGCCAAAAACGAAGTCTCCAAAAAGACAGCCGATGTTGTTGAAAATGCAGCCATGTATTCTTTTCCACAGACTAATGTAAATTGGCTCATATTGTTGATTTAAATTGACTTTGATCAAAATGCCATTCAGAACATGAGACATTCGCGTCCAAATCGCATTGTGATCCGTTTAAGGAGTCCGCCGGCCAAGAAGTCAAATTTGGATAAATATCTGCACAAACATATTTTTGCTCTCCAGTGGTCAGAACTGGAATGACAGTGATCATATTGACACTGGATCTTGCATATACGATAAATATCAGCATCCATATTTGATAGCATCCCAGCAGATTGAGATCTCCCAGCAAATTATCAATTGTCATATTCTATCAAGAAATTCGGCGCAAGTACTCAAAGCGCATGTAGTTCAATGTCTTATACTACAGTGCTTGAATTGAGATATGAAAGGAATTTTGTCAAGCTGGATCACTGTCATTTGTTGAAAATTAATACTGATGCAGATGGCTGATTCATTATGATTGCCATAGGCATCTGTCGTCGTATCAGAAGCAAGGAATCGTGATTATATGCATGGATGCCCAAGACTCTCATAGAAGACAATGTAAGTGGATTTTAATGGCGCTGCTATTGAACTGGTAAATATTTCGCAGCTAGAACGTTAATGAAACTGTTCCTTCATTCAAGGTTGGGAAAAACTTGTATTGGGTATACCCGATACAAGTTTTGGGTCAAAACCCAAGCCCAAGTTTCAATAAATGAGTAGAATCAAGTAAACGAAGTGCATTCTTTGTATTTTGTGCTGACATAAAGATTCTTCAATAGGACAAAAAAATCCTATTAAGCCCATGAGAAGTGTGGTATTTGTGCGAAACGATGTTTTACTGCAATTGTTTTTCAACTGCAAACGATTTTCAACTGTCATGGGAGATAACTGCAACGTTATAAAGCTTTCATTCAATTTAACCACAGAATTAGATTCATCTGCGCGCGCCTCGGTTTGCAAACCGAAGCAGATAAACAGAATATTTAATTCTGTGAATCTAACCTACACTAATATGCTGACTAATTGAAGATATTTGATTTAATTATGACTGAATTACACATTGCTCATGACAAAGCAGTTGTTTTCATTGTTTCATTATGTTTCCGCTTTTTTTCTTGGTTGAATTGCGATCCCTGTGGTTGGGTGATGTTGTCATTGTTCCAAGTCATTGAGGGATAATTCCAAGTGATCATATGACACATTACAAGGTAGGCAAATTGAACCTCGTGTTCAGGAACGTGAGAAGTGAATGGACACTTAGTTAGATCATTTATTAATTACCTAATATCAAATTTGATAAATTGATCGACTCATATCTATTTAGTAAATTTGAATAATTATTGTCAATTGCTTCCTAACCAAAAAATATCACGTGCGCTTAATCAATGATAATGACTTTCACGAAAATTCAAAGACCAATCAGAAACTGAACGTCTCAATTGAAGTTCATAATATTATGACTACTTTTAACATTTTGTGCTTCTATGAAAAAATGTCTTGTCTAGAAGTCTGCTTGTTTAGTAAATACTCTTTACAGAGCTGCAAGTCGGCCACTGGCCTTGCAAAAGCCGGCCCTGATCCCGGGCTCATCATATAACTTCCGTGCCGGCATTGATCTTAACGGAAGTTTCAATACTATAATATTCTGAAAAAGCGTGTAAAATTAGTGAATTAGAAGTCACTGAATTCAGAAAGTAAATCAACCAAGGTTTCTGTGGCTGAACACGAAATACTCGCACTCATACTCGTATGTTCAAACAAACTAGAAGAGCAGCGCCTATATATGCCTGATAATTATAGTATCAAGCAGAATAGCCTACATGAAGCGTTTGCATAGTTGATGTTTCCATATCTCGCATCAAGATTTCCGACTGACGCTTCTTATCCCATAACCATTATTCTCAATCTCTTGCTATCATTTAACTAAATGAAAAAGATTGCAACCACAGAACTTGACTGCTGACTACTCCCTCAGTGCGTATATTTGGGAGGATCCGCACATTTATTCACAAAATTATCTTTGATAAGGTAATTTTTCAAGCAGGTCAACACTATTCACGATTTTAGAAAACTTTGCCAATTGCTGCTTTAGTGACTGAATGCAGAAAATTTTTGTGATATATGATTTGAAAATGTGCTTAGAATAATAGCATCGACGATGACTGAAGTCAGTCCGACTTCGTTCTCAGCCGTCAGTGCTCGGATTTTGGTGATTCATGCACCAAAATGACTTCCAGAATATGAAGAAGTCGATGACTCGCATGGCTTCCACCATGGAGAGAATTATTTTCATAACATACAAGACTGTCAGAGGACCCCTGCCCATGCACTATGCTTTATTGATTGACTAGACTGGAACACTTACAAAAGCAGCGGATATTGACAATGGATACAGTAGATTAAGGAAGCTGTTGCTTTTCTTTTTGATATGATGAAGGTGGTCGCATCGTGAAAATTTGCTAACTAATGCTGTAAATAGATATCGCAATCGACCACTTTTATCGATGAATTGATTGAATAGGTTGCTGAGATTTCTATGTCTATCAAATGAGCTTCCATGTCTATAGGTTTGACCGTTCAACAAGCTAAGCATCCGTTTCATATTAAGTATAGACATTTGAACTGCACAATGACATAACAGTTCGCAGCATTAACGCTTCGAGTTCATCGCTGACTTTTCAACAGCAGAGTTGCCGAAATGAGGTGAAGCGTTCCTGTTTCAAATGCAGATTGCCATATCAACAGCATAATGAAAACAAAATCTGACGCTAATTCAGCCTACATCAATGGCGATCTGCAAAGCAAATATAAAACCTCCAAATCGAGTGCAACATTCTCATTTCAAGTGAAGTTATTGTAACCATAAATGAAAGTATATTATACAGATAAATCTTGGCTGTACTTGCAGTCTGACGAGATAGCAAATGAGCATCTCAGCTTCAAAGCAAATCAGAAAAAGCAGCAAAATCCATACTTTACTCGAAGCTGCTCGCCATGCCAGAGGACTGTTTCTATGAATGAAAGTTTGCCATTTAGACAAAATCTTCATCTGGCTAAAAAGCAGTCATCTGTAAGCTTCTTTCTTGTTCTTGCATGTTCTTGCTTTGACCCAGATCATGAATTGACTGCTAAGTTTTCTGTTGCAGAATACAAAGAATTTAAATGCGAAAATTACAAATAATATAATACAATCTCAATGCATACTGTCTAAGCTTGCAAGAACTTTGATTAGATCCGAATGCATTTCTCATAAGCGCATTACCAATGAACAAAAATCATGAATCAAGCAATTCATTGCAATTTTCAATATCTATGATCGGATGAAATCAAAAACGTATCTTTCCTTAGCTAAATAACGCAGCACTGAGGGAAACAACAAGTAACAAAAAAGGACTTGTACAAGTAACGTGGACAACATTAAAGTGTCCATCTTCCCGATAACGATTAAAAACTCTGGCATGGTTAGGAGTCATTACACATTTGTCAAAGGATCTCATGATCGATATGTTTCATGGAATATATTGACATGAACTTCAATGAATATTATTGAAGTATTGACTTCAAGACGAAAACGATGAGCGATCATTGAATATAGCAAAAGCATCCATCTGTCCTGCAAAGGTTATAGAGACATAGAAGAATAGGACATTAATGCCATGTATCGATTGAAAGACAAAAATTATGATATTGGTAGATCAGATTATACCAATACTTTAATCTGTTTAGCCCCGAGGATGAACATCCGTCATTCACTTCAGTATCCTCACAGTTCAATCATTATTCACACAAGTGTAACTGATGAAAGCGTGGAGTGCCTATAGACACTATTGCATGAATCCATCGAATCAGTTAAGCAGTCGATTTCATTCCAACACTGACCAAGCTGCAGCACATTTGAAGAATGTGTAGTCACTCGAAAAAGACCAGTCATTTTGGAAAAAGGTAGATAGAATGACGCAGGTTTTTTTATGTCAAGCAACTGTCAGTTTATATTTATAAGCAATTTGAATAACTGTGACTCAACAGGTTAAATGAAGAAAGAAAGAATTGAGTCTTTACTACTTTCATTGTTTCATTTTGCATTTGCAACGATAATGCTGCAGTTGATTTAGTAAAAGACAGTAGATTACGCAATAATTCCGGCAAAAATGCATTTGAAACGGCAATGACGCAAGCTCTTTTCGACTGCTGCACTTTGAAATAGCATTATCAATCTTGAAAGTTCAAAACACGTTCTTGACTGGTCAAACCTATATTACACAGAGCAGACAGCGAGACAAAATTGCTGAATATGAGTGTTTTATGCTGATTTTTAATATTGTATCGAGCAATGTAATAAACTTTAGATATTCTGATAGCAAATTTCCTATTGATTTCGATGAAAACAAGAACAAAAGCAAATGAAGCCTGCCTTCAGATTAATTTTGGTTCAAATGCTTCTACAATAGGCTAAGACACATCCACTTTCTATGTCTCATAAAATCGAGAGATCGAAATGGTTTTTGCGATGATTGACAGTCGCAGATATCGAAGTCAAATCTTAAAAGCCAATTCCAAATTTTAGCGACAACCGCGCGACAAAAAGTCGCACATGTGAAACAGGCGTTCTTCAATGTCTCTATCGGTGATCTGCATCTGTCAATGATCTCTAGCTGGAAGTCTGTGATCGCCAGATGTCCATGATGGTCAGTGGCGTCTTCTCCGTACCTGCGAGGCCTTCGGCGCATCCTAAATAATAATTTACCAACATTTATAAAAATGAAAAGTGTCATCATCTATTATATTTCATTTAAATTCGATAGCTTCTCGTGGTAGCTGTCCGTCTCAAAATCAGACGCTCAACCTTAGAGTGAACAGTTTTGCTGCGCGTGCACAAATCACAGCTGTTTTCTTCTAACGATTAGACATACATGCTAGTCGTGTGTTCAGACGGAGCGAAAGAGAACTGTGTGCGTGTGAGGCAGCAAGCGCACGCGCCGCACCAATATTGGCTTTTCCGGTAGACATAATGCTTTCCCTTCTCCAATTTTTACAATGAAATTCTCCGTTATTCTTGATCGAGACTCGGTACCTAAATATAGAAAGGGAAGCGCAACCCCATTGTTCCTGTCCTTCGCTTCTCGTCGGAGAGGCCACTACGTCAACAATAGCAGCTGACTGATGATCGGATAAGACTGTGATCAGATGATGAGCGTTCGCCAATGAGTGCAGAGTAATGCATCTGACTCGAACACCCAGATTCCGTAGAATTCCATGATTTGTTCTTGCTAGATTGATGTGACGCTATGTTTTGTACTGTAGATGAGCTCATAGTCACGCTTTTCGTCCGAGGGGAATATACTGAAAAGATGACAGTCGTCAAGCAAGGTAGGTCGACACCTGATTTAAAAATTGAAAGTACTCACAGAGAAAGAAATAAGAAATGCACAAGACATTTTAATGAATCAAAGTTCAAACACGTGAGTGGCTGACCAGCCGTGAGAAACGCAAGAAACTGCTTCCCACCCTCCTTTTTTATCGAGAAAATGTGTTCTGGACAGAGAGGGGATATAGTAATCTCAGCTCCTTGAGTAAGGCGGTTAGGCGACATGAGCAATCAACTTCTCATGTGCACATTCACTTGGCACTAAAAAAATGTTCGGGAAATTGTTATTAAAAATTCATCTTTTGTGAAAATTAATGTTATAACATAAAAAAGTCTAGTATAGAAATAATATTCCAATGCCGAGCGAAGGCCTGTGGTCTGGGAGCACGCGACGCCACTGATGATGATATTACCTTACATGCTCTGCCAATGCACCATCTATCCTGTTATTTGACAGACTGCGGTTGTGTTCAATACATGTACAGTATATCGGAAATTGAAAGGTCTTGACCTCTGACCTATGTAGCTGCCATGACACATCTTCCAAGTAAGCCGATAAACTAAATTTTTATCAGAGCAAGCAAAACTATACTCCAAGGCCCAAACGATCACAGACTTCACAATTGTCATGTTTCCTCTTTTCCTTGCGACCGTGACATTGTTAGAGACTCGAACCAGCCTGGTGTCCCAATTTTCCGGCGAATCACAATGCTTGATACAGCTCTCTTCGTACAGCTATATTGATAAATTTCATCGAGAAGAATACTTTTTCTTTCTGAATAGTTTCCGAATGCCATCACCCTTTTAGTGGTGAGGCTCACATTTCAGAAACCATTTTTATATAGCCTCTTCTTGACTGTGAAGAGTTTGGATAATTGGATTATGCGACTTGTTAAGTATGTGCGCCCATGCAGCCTAATTCACTAAAGAGAAATAGCAGAGTGAAGAATTCAAAATCAGCAATTAGTTTATGGTGATGACAAGCAATTAATTGATAGCATCAATTAGCTGTAATTAATCGATTGCTGTGATAGCCCCTGATGCCATGTTCCAATGCTTTCTTTCTAGTCAAACAGAAGATCACCACGATTATCGAGGGCTCAAATCGCGGGGATTGGCTGTAAATTGGGGGTCACTGCCATCAAATGTCGCCAGACCATTTGGGGGTGGCGAGGAGTAAATATGCAGACTATTTTATTTCATTTCACAAAATATCAAACTCTGCTGTCAGAGTTAAGATGGCACAGGAGTGCTGTCTCTGACAAGGTACTGCCCCTGTTAACACTTTGGTCTCTTGAATATCTAAAGAGAATGACAGCTATTCAGTCAATACAAGGCACTCGCCTGGCCCAGGAATCGAACCGAAGTCCGCGGTGGAGACGAGCTCGCACCTTCTTCACTAGGCCACGCTAACGGTTCAAAAGGAATGCGAATGAAGGCAAAAGTCATCTCTAAGTGATATCGACAGCATATTGTCCTATTATTATTGACAGAACGCTACCAGCGTTCATATTGTAGCGAAACAGCATATCAGCATGTCATGCGACTGTGTCACAATGTAGTGCGGTCGTGGAATCAAGGGTGTTGACTCTGCAAGTCAGCTTCTCTCTCCTACCTGCACCGGGCTGTCCTTCCAACTCCATCCCACTCTCTCCTAACGCCTCCTGTCCAACTCTCCACCCTGCACCGGACTGTCCTTCGGTCTGCCGGTAGTCTCATCACATACTCAGCCACTTGTCAACCTTCCTTTCCGACTTTCCATCCACAACTTCCAGGCCAAATCCCTATCCTACTGCACTTAAAGAGGCCAAAACATGATCCTGGTGGACTTAAACAGGCCAAAATACGAACCGCTGCGCCACGAAAGGGTAAAAAAACCGTTACGCCTCAAAAGGGCCAAAATATGAACCGCTGCGCATCAAAAAGGGCCAAAAGGGCCGTACTTTGCGTGCGACCTAACTTCTAGCTGTCAGCATATTGACTGTTTTTCATCATCATCGATGTCAATATCACCTGGATTGCGATTGCATATCTTTCTATCACACTTTAGTGGCATCTCCTCTTGCCTGTGCAATTCTCTCTGTACTTTCCACATGTTTTTTGTCCTCTTCTTTATACATGAATTTGGAATTGAAGCGGAGGCTCGTGCAAATATTGACTTTCAAACAGTTCGACACATTTGAGCAGCTCAATTTTCCACGATTAATCGCCTATATAGTGAGTGATACTGAATTCTGAGTAGCAATCCCGTGCCAAAATCAAGTGCAAAATGAGCAACGATGAGTCATCATGCTGACTCAGCCCCCCTCTGGAGAGAGGACGAGTTCGCCAAGGATGTGTTGGGAGGAATGGGACCGTGAGGAGGAAAGCGTTTCCCCACCACCCCCTGGAAGGAAGGAAGGAAGGCGGCAAGGGTAGGAATCTAGGAAGGATAGAGTTAGAAAAGGTGGGTTTTGGTGGTTTTGGGATGAGAAAGGCCGTTTTTCGGCATGAAGGAGGGCTCGGATGTGAAAACGGAGGGCAGATTCGGAGTCTACGTGAAAGTTTGGGTTAGGAAGGTTGTTTCCAGCTCAATCGGAGAGAAAACATTTTTGGGACGTCCCCCCCTCCTCCTGTCAGACTTCCTACTTTGGTTCTAGAGATCGTAGAAAGTCGTGAAATAGCTCATTTGAAAGATAAGAGTGAGAAAAATGCAGTGGAAAGCATCCTATGTCCAGGTTTTCCTGGGTTTAGAGAGGAAAATGCCAGGAATCTCTGAAAAACGCCAGAGTTAGAAAAAGGTGGGTTTTGGACGTTTTGGGATGAGAAAGGCCGTTTTTCGGCATGAAGGAGTGCTCGGATTGGAAAATGGAGGTCAAATTCGGAGGCTACTTGTTTCCAGCTCAATCGGAGAGAAAAAGTTCTGACCCCCCCCCTCCTCGTGTCAGACTTCCAACTTCGGTTCTAGAGATCATAGAAGGTCGTGCAATAGCTCATTTGAAAGCTAAGAGTGAGAAAAATGCAGTGGAAAGCTCCGTTTGGTCCTATCTTCCTGGGTTTACAGAGGAAATTCTCTGAAAAGCGTCAGAGTTAGAAATGGTGGGTTTTGGTCGTTTTGGGATGAGAAAGTCCATATTTCGGCATGAAGGAGTGCTCGGATGGGAAAACGGAGGGCAAGTTCGGAGTCTACGTGAAATTTTGGGTTAGGAAGGTTGTTTCCAGCTCAATCGGAGAGAAAAAGTTCTGACCCCCCCCCCCCAGCAGCGATCTTCCAACTTTGGTTCTAGAGATTGTAGAAAGTCATGTGATAGCTCATTTCAAAGCTAAGAGTAAGACAAATTCAGTGGAAGAAACGGCTTGTTCATATTTGCCTTCGTTTAGATGTGAGACGCCATTGAAAATTTGGGAATTGGCGAAAAAACGACAGAGTTAGAATTTTTACAAAATGGCTCTAGCGAATGAACGAAGCCCCAGATGGGAAAACGGAGACCAGATTTGGAATCAGCGTGCAATTCTGCATCTAGGGAGTGAGTTTCAAGTAAATCGGAGAGATAAAGTTGAAATTTTCTTCACA
Organism: Prostheceraeus crozeri; assembly: GCA_907163375.1. Classification (NCBI taxonomy): domain Eukaryota; kingdom Metazoa; phylum Platyhelminthes; order Polycladida; family Euryleptidae; genus Prostheceraeus; species Prostheceraeus crozeri. The sequence goes on from CAJQUW010010464.1 coordinate 225,337, forward strand.
CTGGGTCTCCACACGGGATTTTTTCGTGAAAATGTTAAATTGTGGCCACCTTTGGGAATAAATAGCGGAGGATTGGAAGTGAATGAAGAGCCCGGGTTTCTTTCAGGAGCAAGACCGCACTTTGTTCTCTAGGATCCTATCTTTTCAGATCTGTGGAAGGTTTCGTTTCGAAATGAGAGCACGTTTAAAATCGAATCTTTACACATTTTCCAAGATTTTGGAACTTTTTGAAAAAACGACCGAGTTTTTTCAGCTCGGCTCCTGGTCATCGTAGAGGGTCGAGGGATGTCTTCAATGAAAGGGGAGAGCGAGAAAACATGGCACTCAAAATGTGAGGTCAATCGGAGCACTAGAACCGGAGATAGACGGGTTTAAAGTTTTGGATGATGGAGATTACGTCATCAGCTGATCGCCACAAACTATATAAGCTGGGAACCGACAGAGACTTTTCATTAAGAAGAGAGAGATTGTCAAAGGTAGGTCGTCTCTCTGAAGCTCCGATGATAGCATCGGACATTCCAAATTTCGGTTTTCCGTAGGACACCGACTTAGAAAATTTCATTGCTGATATCAGCTAAGGCGTCAGACTTAAAGGTTAGCCAGGAGAAGGCCTTCGTCTCCATGCCATAAAAGACTCCAAAACTTTAAAGGCTTGTAACTTTGCTTCTACAAGTCCGTTTGACTTTATTCAAAAAAGATTCGATCGCTATTGATCAGACCTATATTTACAGACTACTTATAAAATTTCATAAGTAGTACTAAATGCTGAAAAATTAAATTCACTATTTTTGGAGGTTTTCTGGGCTTTTCGACCCTGCTGAAGTCAATGAAGGCATGCATAAGTGCGTACAAGCCAGTTTTTCCATGATGCAAGCGGCTTTATACTGAAAGCGAGCACGACACGGAGAGTTTTGCTGTAATATTCCACTGACAGGGTGTTCCTTCGTGACGGCGGACGATGCCGTAGTGATAAGTGTGGCAAGGGAGTGTGTCATATTTTATACCGAAACCTCTGGGGCAACTCATGTTGGGCATTTGACACAGTTCTCAACGTAGCACTTTGAACGCTAATCGGTTGAGTCTTAGCTATCTTGTCATGGGTGGCCTCTAAACATCTCCATTGCAAAACGCTTGTGAATCACGGCTTGCTATCCCTCTCTACGGCTTGCTATCAAGCTGATCAAGGCAACGACTTAACAAACTCTTGTAAATAACTCCACAGGTTTTCATGTCTGACTATCAAGTCATTGACGGAGCAAGTCATGGAGATTTTCGGTGTAATACTTCCTATCGACGGGCGTCCCTTTTGGGCGGCGATGGAATCCCCAGCGAAGAGTACCGCATGGGATATTCGGGAATTGTAATCCTTGTTAAGCCTCTCTGCGTCATGTTTGGAAGTGGTTGCCTTATCGTCTCGACGTAGTGCTCTGACCGCCAGGGTGACATTTAGCCATCTGTCGAAGGTTACTGTAAAACATCTCCATTGCACTGAGTGTTAAAAACGTTGACAACCTAAGTTGATGAGAATGAGCCATGAGTTCTTTTAAGAACTGTCTCTATCACGGAGACGAAATGATGAATGGAATGAATTGGAGGGGACATTCATGCGCCACACGCAACCACAGCCTCATTTCTCTCTTCACTTGTGAACAAGCTCTTGTGAACGTAGTCAGAAAGTGTATCATGGTTTGGAAAAGCAAAGTTTAGTGTAATCAAATAGCTTTACCGTGACACGAGTTTGTGAAAGTAAAGTTTGATCATCGAAGTTTTATTCGTGAGTATATTCAGAAAGTTTGATCATGACGTTTATTCGTATGTCTAGTCAGAAACTTTATCATGTTGTACAAAGGTTTTACTGCAGCAGAGGTTGATGTATAGTTAGAAAAGTTTGATGATGACGTTTATTCGTAAGTCTAGTCAGAAACTTTATCATGTTGTACAAAAGTTTTACTGCAGCACAGGTTGATGTATAGTTAGAAAGTTTGATCATTGAAGGTTTATTCGCAAGTCTAGTCAGAAAGTGTATCATGGTTTGCAAAGTTAGTGTAGTCAAATAGTTTTACTGTGACACCCGATTGAGAAAGTAAAGTTTGATCATGACGTTTATTCGTGAGTGTCGTCAGAAAGTGTATCATGGTTTGCAAAAGCAAAGTTTAGTGTAGTCAAATAGCTTTGCCGTGACACGCGTTTGTGAAAGTAAAGTTTGATCATCGAAGTTTTATTCGTGAGTGTAGTCAGAAACTTCATCATGTTGTACATAGGTTTTACTGCAACACATGTTGATGTATAGTTAGAAAGTTTGATCATGACGTTTTATGAAACACAAGTTTATGAAATGATAATGTAGTCTGAAAGTTAATGAAACACATCACAAGTTCTAAAGTTCGCCATCCAGGACTCAGGTTTCCTACGACAAGATATAAGGAGGTAGCACTTTATAGAAATTCACTTTTCGCTGAGCATTGTTACAGTGTAGTGATCCTGCATCATGAGTGAGACAGAAGCTGAATTAATGATTCTTCAAAAGAAAAGAACACAATCATGAAGTTGTCAGAAAGGTACTACTCCATGGCAATCCAGACAGGTGATCCAAGGAAGATTGCCGATTGTCTAGAATCGATTGACTATGTGAAGAAAGCAACAATAGTTAGTCATCAAAGACAATCCAACATGCTAAAAGAGGGAAGATGGTTTGGACCTAAACATAAATATGAGTGAAGAGCATCCTTTCTTTAAAACATGAAGACATACACACTACTTCATTGCCTTTTTCCGTGAATGATCCATGAGCCTTTACGAGGCTACCCATAATGAGGCTTGAAAGTCATTTGCTTTCATGACGGTTCCAGGCCCGTGTAACTCAGAGAATGGGTGAAAAATTGATGAAATGAAAGTAAAGTTTATCATGTTGTACAAAAGTTTTACTGCAACACAGGTTGATGTATAGTTAGAAAGTTTGATCATGGCGTTTTATGAAACACAAGTGTCATAAAATGTAAGCGTTAGTGTAGTCAAATAGTTTTTACCACAACACACGTTCGTGAAAGTAAAGTATTAGATTACACTGAGTCATCAATACTGTCAAAGGTGTACAAGTCATATCAAGCATATTCAACTGAGTGTCCATTCCTGACACTCATCATAATTTGAAATTATTTGAAGATGAAAAGTTGCATTCGTTTCCCAACTTCATGGTCTGTAGCAAGAGAGCTTGGTTATTCGTTGAAGGCTATAGAAAGTGTTACAAATGTAAATGAAAATATTAAAGCTGGTGCTTTAATTGAAAGACTAATGGATCTAGATGACCATGCTATGAATCATCATTTGGATCGAAGATGGATAGAGTATTTTTCCATGCTGCAATGTAATGATAGTGAAAATGGGATGAAATTGGTGCGATCTGGAGTGAAAAAGAAATAAGTGACATTTGCAACTGATTTGTCAAGTAGCTCTACCAATAAAAGTGACTTCAGAAAGAAATTGGAAGAAGAGACGTTTAAATTATTATGTGAACGGAACTGCGTTGAGTGTTTTAAAAGGGAGCGATCCCTTCTCTTTTTACCATGTTGTCATTTTGTTATGTGTTCTACGTGCTATGTACCTTTGGAAACTATGTTGTGCCCCATCTGTGATCAAGAAATAATTTTAACAGTCAATGTATATAAATGATGTTGATGCAATCCTAGTCGAATTAAAAGCAGTCATCTATGACCATGACACCACTGTATCATCGTCTCATCGAAAAGAGAAAGCATGATTATACAAGGCAGTGGATTCTTGTGTTGGAAAAACTATTATCATCCAGTGATTGTAGAGAGATGATACATCGTTTGAGTAATGCAATCATCATTCACGCAAACTGTGAAGATGTTGATTATATGCTATCTTATAATTTTAAACCAAATCAGCTTACGAATACACTTTCATCACTGTTACATCATGGTATTCTTTCATTACCTTGCTTGGAGTTATGTATTCTACACGTTGCTTATGGAAAGCCTTTTCCACTTAAGCACAATTGATGCAAAGGCATTAAACTTTACAAACATCGTCATACAAACAGATTGTTCATGTCTGGCTCGTAACATATCAGCAAACGACACAGCTGAACTGTTTCCATTGAACTATAGTACCTCACTGAATGATACATTGCAGCTACCCACACATGTATCTGCTTCTGACTATCCCATTGGTACTGTGGCTGTTCTCAGTGTATTGCTTTTTACTAGTGCTGTACTCAATGTCTTCCTCTATTTCATTGCGTTTACGTCGGTTATGTTTCGACGCTGCTGTCGTGTTTCAGCAAAGAACACTCTAACACCCACCTGTAAAAATGGCTAGACGTCGTTCATCTCACCGTTCGCGCAGACAAAAGTGTCAATCAAATGCAAACAAAAAATTCTGTCTCACTCTTCATCGCTTATTAAAATTAAAACCACCTCATCGATGTGAGGCAATGAGGCTGGCAAACAATGCCTTCATTCGTAAAATGTGTGCGGAAATACGAAAAGTGCGTTATATGACATTAAATAGCAAAAAGGCCAATGCAATTTCCAGGCATGTTAAAGTTCTTGGCACCTTGAGCAATGCAAAAACATCAATTCCTACAAAGCGCAAACTATTATCACAGCGCGGTGGCTTCTTACCACTTTTAGCGCCTATCATCATGGCGGCTGCCGGTCCTGCTTTGGGAGGCTTAGCTAGTGCTCTCGCGAATAAAGCCATTAATGGATAGATACTAAGTTAAATGGTATGACTTTTCATCAAAATCAACATTGATTTCCGTTTACGCTGTAATCGCACTATGTGTATCGTAGGACCCTGATATAGTGGGAAGACACATTTAACACTGCAATTGTTGGAGCGTCGTAATGAGATTTTTGACTGCATACCGAATCGCGTTGTTTGGTGCTATGGAATTAATCAACATAACTTACATCGTGAATTGGTTGGTAAGGGGTACTTGGTTCAACCGGGGATTATCAGCACTGCTGATATTCAACCCTATTAATTATCATTCTTGATGATTTACTTAATGAGAGTAAGAACTCACAAGAAGTAACTACTATGTTTACCAAGGCTGCTCATCACAAACCATGCCTTATCAATTTTGTTATGCAAAATCTTTTTTCAAGTGGAAAGGAAACACGGACTCGAAGTCTAAACACGCATTACTACATCATCTTTAAAAATCCTCGCGATAAAAGTCAAGTTGAAGTTTTATCTCGACAAGTTCTTCCTCGCAAGTCAAAAGCCTTATTTGAAGTATTTGAGGCTGCTACGGAAAAACCCTATAATTATTTATTTTTGGACTTTACCCAGGAGTGTCCTGAGGATTATCGCTTACACAGTCATCTCTTTGAGAAACTCATGATCATATATAAATTGTTATGAGTGGTTTTCAACGCATGATTGCTATTCCACAAGAAGAATATTTATATCTGACTACAATGCAGAATGTTCATCAACCTTGGGAAAATCAAATGTCACAACTTAATCAGCAATATGAACAAGAAGCTGTACAAAGTAGAAATCCATATGATCGTTTGGTAAAGCAGAGTTCTACCTTAGAAGAAATTAAACAATTGAAAAAAAATCGCAATGATCTTTCGCTTGGCTAACCCAAACCCCATCGCAATCGCGCACTGAGCTTATATCGAAGTCTCGAACCCAACTTGAAAATCACACAACGAGGTGAAGTGGTAGGTGATGATGGTGGAGTCATTAGGGACTCAGAGTGGAAGATCTAATTAATCATGCTGTTCGTGATCGTCGTCGTCACTTTACACCTACAGGATGGGAGTTCTTTTTTAAAAAGTATGAAGAAATTCAATGTTCCAAAGGCAATTCTTGGTCGTGATACCTTACAGGAAATGCAAAATGATTCTACATCTAGGAAGAGAAAGTTGCAAAGTGTAGAGAGACCTAAAAAGAGAATCAAGCAAACTTTGAAAACACCCGAGAAGTTGCCGAAGCGTATACAAACACCTTCAACACGCTATCCATCATTTGATTTTATCACAGACTTCTAATATAAAGAAGCTATGTTGCATCCCATGTTCAAAGTTGCGAAACATTCGTGTGTCATTGAACTGCTTAAGTACATGTTGTAAAAGTGATTCATACAAGACGGCTCAAAAAGTAGCAAAAGCAGGTCTCAAACACAAACGCAAACCCTAGCAGAGAAAAAGATTGATATTTTTAGGCAAATTAACGATTCCCTCTTAATAGACGATGGTTGAACATCTGAAATCAATTTCCTATAACCCAAAGCATTATGCAGGTTATGCTTCAGTGAAAAAGTTGTCACAAGCAGGTGGTTATTCACAGAAACAAGTGAAGAGATGGTTAAAAGCTAAACCTGCATATACATTGCACACACAAGCTCGAAAACGTTATCCTACCCGTTCTTATATCGTTCATGATATTGATGAACAATGGCAAGCAGATTTGGCTGATGTTTCTTTATTAGCTAAAAAGAATGAAGGCTATCGCTTTCTCCTAACTGTCATTGACTTATTTTCCCATTATGCTTGGGTTCAACCACTCAAGACAAAGCGTGGTGAAGAAGTGGCCGAGGCTTTCCAAAATATTTTCAGTGAAGGACGCATTCCCACACGTATTCAGACTGATCAAGGGAAAGAGTTTGAAAACAGACATGTGCGTGCTTTATGTCGCGAACACAACATTGAGCTGTTTAGTGTGAAAAGTGCATACAAGGCTGCAGTGGTCGAACGCTTTAATCGTACACTGAAAACTCGTCTATGGCGCTATTTCACTGCAAAAGTAACACAAAAGTGGATGGATGTATTGCAAGATACTGTACACGCTTACAATCATTCTGTTCATCGTGTGATTGGTCACAAGCCTGCTGACATAACTTCAGACATTGTGGATACAATCCGTGAAATCAATACTAAACGCAAGCAACCATCACAAGGCAAACGTGACATTCAGGTTGGTGACAAAGCTCGCATTTCCAAGGTGAAAAGCGTGTTTGCGAAAGGATATCCTTCCAATTGGACGGAAGAAATATTCACTGTCTCTAAGGTTAACAAGAAATTCAAGCCCACTACCTACAAGCTTCGTGATTATCATGGTGAAGAGATTGAAGGGAGTTTTTATCGTCATGAGATAACGCCCATCACCAAAGAAGATGATGACTACATGGTTGAAAAGATACTTCGTCACCAAATGCGACAAGGGGAAAAGTGGAGCCTGGTGAAAGGGGCTGGCTATCCAAATTCAATGAACAGTTGGATTCGTCATTCCGACCTATATCATGTTAGTCAACGTTCCTGAGCAAGGTAATGAATTGTGCAAATATAAATAAATAAATACCTATGGATCAAACTTCTACGTTTTATTCTGCTCCTTCCTTTGCTAGTCATGGAGCTGGCTTTACTGTTTATGCTGGATCGAGACGTCAAAAAGGGGGTAGTCTATTGGGTGCTGTCAAAGTTATGATGTTTCCCACTATCGCAAATGTGGGAAAATCAGCTTTAAAGGAAGCTGTAGGATCAGCAAAGGATGTAGCAAGTGATGCGCTTTCAGGAAGATTGCCGATTCGTGAATCGCTAAAGCGTCATGGAATACAGCGTTTGAAGAATGTCGGTAAGGCTGGTATCAGGTCTGTCATCAGTCATATCAATCCACTCTCTACTTCAGGCAAACGTAAGCGAAGAGCATCTCGTATACCTCCTAGCAAACGCAGACGACGTGGACTGTTTTAAATATGGAATGTAAAACCACATCCCTTTGCTTATTTGATAGAACAACTATACAGATGGATATCATTAGAAATTATGTATCCATTCGTTATCCACAGACAAGTATTGATTCTGGTAGTGTCATTGAATTTTTAATACCAGGAAATGATGCTGAGTACATCGATGTAAATGACATCAATCTACATGTTAAGTTTAAGATAGTAAATAAGGACGGTACAAACCTAGACGACAAGGACAAAGTAGCTGTGAATAACTTGGCAATAGCAACGCTCTTCAAGGATGTATCATTGACCATTGGTGAAACTCGGGTTGAAGGTGGTCAACACAGTTATCCCTATCTCGGTTATTTTTCAACAGTCATGCAGTTCTAGCCACAATCACAAAAGAGTCACATGGCTGTTATGGGTTGGTGTAAAGATGAAGCTGGTAAATTTGGTAGTGACAAAAACAAGGGATTTGTAGGGTGACAGAAAGTAGGGTGTGTGAATTACATGGTTCCCTATAGTTGGACTTTTTCCGTCAATCACGTCTCTTAATGTCAAAAGTAGACATGCGAGTTCATCTCTTGCCGAACGATCCTAAATTTGTATTAAATACTTATGGAGCAAAGACTGAATTTAGACTGTGTTTGAAAGTTTTAGACTTTATGTGCGACGAATGACAGTGAATCCTTCGGTGATTAATGGTCACGAGATGGGCTTGAAGAAGTATGATGCTCTTTATGATGTAAATCATACTGAGATCCATAGTTTCATCATTCCCCGTGCGCAAAAGAGCTTTGTTAAAGATAGTTTGTTTCCTATAGAATCACCAAAAATTATCATTGTGGGATTGATTGCAAATGATGCATACAATGGTAATATATCGAAGAATCCCCTCAACTTTGAACACTTTGGTTTAAATCAAATCGGATTGTATCGCGATACTGATTGCATTCCTGGCACTCCTTTTTGCCCAGACTTCGCTAATGGCCATTATTCTCGCTCATACCAAAATACTATGGAGACATTTAAACACCGGAATACTGATGACACCAATGGTTTGACCTATGATGAATTTGCTAAAGGTTATACACTTTATGCATTTGGATTGACAGCAAACAATGAAGCAGGTGCTTCTTATCGTCCGGGCACTGCCACGAAGGGTCTTAAACTAGAATTCTGTTTTGAAAAAGATTTGACGAAAACAGTCAATGTACTCATCTATGCTGTGTTCGATTCCACCATTCGAATTAACAGGATACGTGACGTGCCCGCTTCTTATACAAGTTAATGAGTTGATTATTTGATGCACAGCTAGAGAGAGTCGTTCAAGAACATGGTGATGAACACACTGTTGCAGCATTTCGAGGTGTGTTTTCCATTAATAATATTCCCACAGTTTTACCAAAACCACCCTCATTCATTATCATGACTACTGATACAGCACACTTACCCGGCAAACACTGGAAAGTTTTATTTTTTGATAAAAACTATTGCGGTGAAATCTTTGATTCATTGGCCTTACCAAATTGTGATTATGTTACACGCTTCATGAACCGTCATTCACGAAAATGGATTTGCAATGCTTTGGCCTATCAACATTCCGTGTCTTCAACATGTGGGGCATATGCCCTCTACTTTGTAATGCAACGACTACATTATGACTCTTTACATGACATTTGTAAACATATTTCACATGATGCCCTTGTCAATGAAAAGCGCATTCGCAACTTTTATAAAAGCCTTCAATAAATATGTAAGATTAAAATTTGTTTTCTTTATTATACTTCAATGGAAAAGTAGATGATGTGATTGAATAGGTTGTCTTTAGTCGTCAAACATGAATAGGTAGAGATAAGAAGACATTGTTCAATTGTCACACTCATGCTTATGAGTGTTCGTTTGTTGAAGGTAAGTCATTATGCGAGGATGTATACGTTCTCTATACTTGTTCCAACTTGAGGATGTAGAATGTATAACACCATATTGATCATGAAGAGCAATGAAATCTCGTTGAATAATGAATAGACGCCCACCTAGAGGGATATAGTACATTGGATGATGCATGATATGTAAAGCACCGTGGAGGTTATCCATTTGAAAGGGTGATAAAGTTATTTTAACTTGTCGATGAGTATCGTAAAAGGTAATGCGTCGAGCCTTCCATGTAACATGACACTGAGAAGAGAGCTTGGCAATCATGGTTAGTTTTAGGCACATCAAAAACGTTTGCTTAGTCTTCTCGTTTAAGCAAAGCATTCATAAGAAATGGACGAAGTCATGTTAAGATTCATCATCATATTATCATTTGCAGTAGTGACATTAGCGGGACGAGGATTAGATGATGCAGTTCGTCTCATCAAATCACCTATTCATGCAACAAGACCTATTGAAGATGTAATTCTTTCCGACACAGCCAATCCTTGGCAAAATCATGCTTACAAACCTCAGATTTTACGTCAGCGAATGGGTCATGCGTGGAAAATGGTGTTAACAGATTATGGCTTTAAGCAATCGCCTGTAGGCGGCATCGATTTGATCAATCCTGTACGTCGCATTGCAATGGAATTAAAAAATAGTTGTCGTGTGAGCTCATCAATGAAACGTGAAATATTTCACACCCTTGCAGATTTTAAACGTAGAAGACCAAGACATCAAGTAATATTTGATTGTATCAACTATCGCAATATGAAAGAAGGCGGTACAAGCATACTTAGGGGAGTACATTATGTGAAAAGGCAATCACTCTTAACCAAATTCCTAGGACGACAGAAAGTGCCTACTGTGAACAGATTGAAAGCAGCAGTTCGTTATGTCATGCGACATAACGCCTAAGCAAACGACGCTTTATGTTGATACTTTAACATGGAGTTTACAGCAGTGTTTCCCAGTAATGCTCAACCTGAGCGATATGAAAATACAGAAGCCGAGTTTGAGACTGATTTAACACAGCCGATTGACTTACATTTAAGTAATTGGGAAGTGGCCCTGCAAAATTTCAGCTATGTGAATAATATAAGAACCATTGCAAATGAAGAGATTACATTAGACACTGCAATGAATCAAGACTTGTACTTTCCAAAAATAGAGCGAAATGATAAAGCACATACCTACAACTTGAATGAACATGCAGCAGAGTGGAATTCTATTCCTGCAGTAAACACCCGTCACGTAGACTCCGAATCTGCTCTCCCTTTTTCCATCCGAGCCCTCCTTCATGCCGAAAAACGACCTTTCTCATCCCAAAACAACCAAAACCCGCCTTTTTTCTAACTCTGTCATTCCTAGATTTCTACCCTTGCCTCACAGGAAAGTTCCTCCTTCCTTCCTTCCAGAGGGGGGAGGGAAACGCTTTCCTCCTCACGGTCGCATTCCTCCCAACACATCCTTGGCGAACTCCTTCCTCTCTCCAGAGGGGGGTGGCTGAGTCAGCATGATGACTCATCGTTGCTCATTTTGACCTTGATTTTGGCGTGGGCTTACTACTATTCTGCAGCAAATTCATCCTTAATTAAAGGCACACCATATGTGTGTAAAACATGTCGATTGTAAATTCGCTGTAGTGCTCTCGTGTATCACTGCACCTTTCTGGCAAATATATGTGCGTAGAATATTATCTCGTGATTCTATTCTACTAACCTTGCGCATGATTGATCGCATTCATTAGATTTCTAAGATCTATGTGACTTATTATAGAATTCGAATTGAATATCCGTCTAGATTCTCAATCTACCGCTTCATGACATCATTTTTACAAACTTTGCACTATCTTAATTTCACTACGAAGCAATAATTCACTTATTTGCAAATTAATTGCAATGCAATTTATTTCCGCAATCCGCACTTATCCTGAATAGACCAGAAACTTTTTTTGCGTGATGATAGCTTCACGCGTGTAAAAAATGATCTGTGACAGACGTTGAATGATAACCTGTACATACTTCACGTGACCTCTCGCTCATTATTCATTGTTGTAACTCAAGACCAATGAAGGACATCAGGCTGAGTCAAGGCCATTCATTATTATTATTGTTATGTTTCCCGACAATTTCATCAAAAGAAACGCAATCAAGGAAAAACTTGGAACGTACTTCTATCTCATCAATGATTAGCCGCAAATGCTAATTCCGAGGCAAATACACCACAGAATGTACGCATGCATGCACATCATTGTATACATATATATATATATATATATATATATATATATATATATATATATATATATATATATATATATATATATATATATATAATTATATCTATATATCATTATATAGGTTCTCGACTACAATGTTGACAAAATTCACCCAGATCAACTGAATCAAACACCTTCTTTAGCCTTTTATTGGTGAAAGCCTCCACAATTGAATCGTTCAGGAATTCCATGTTTTACTGACATGGAAAATGAAGAGTCTAGTAAGGTAACTTAATTAACCCAAAAAGAATAATTCTCAAGACTGCTACAATTTGACAGCTCTTGGATGATTGACTACGGGTAATGTGAGCTGAACGCGCTGAAGAATGAGTCAAGTGACAGGTCGAGATGATTAGTTAAATTTGTACAATTGAAGCTGGGACATTCTCATAACACGCTTCACATATTAAACATAGCTTCAATAATTTAATAATATAAATCATATTTACTATAACCTATAGATCGCTATTAAGAACTGATGCATCTGTTGTATTGAGGCCATTCCTGTATAAATCATTGAAAGAAAAAAATTTCCAAAATCAATGATTGTAAATGAATCGTACAATGCAAGTGTAGTGAGCCACTTCCAAGCATTCCTTATGCGTTGCCTAAAGATCAAAAGGAAGGATCTTTACGAGGAAGATCAATCATTTCATCAATGGAATCAGGTGTAAGGAAGATTCAAGTATTCTTGGCAAAGCTTTTGCAGCCATTAGCTCAGCGCTTTGCGCCAGCACACTTAAAATCGACAGAGGACTTCATTGATCGATTGAAATATTTTCAACTTATCCCAGGGACCGAGTTCAAATTTGGATCGCTCGATGTCTCCAACTTGTACGACAGCATTCCATATCTTCGAATTCTCAATTCGACTTGTTGTCTTGTGTGAAATTGCTTTTCGAATCGCACAAGTAAGAATCCATATTCCCACAATTATCAACTGATTACTTGGGTGAATTGCTGCTTTTGGCATCTGAAGACGTTTATATTTTCAACTCTAAACTTTCTCAGCAGACTACTTGGATCACCATGGGCAACAATACTGCGCCGGCATTATCCTCAATCTTCATGTCATTTGTTGAAGGACTGATGACACTAAACAATGGTGTATTCTTGTGGAATCGCTACGATGATGACACTTTTGTCGTGTTTGATCCTGAGATTGATTTGGTGAGGATAGGAAATGAAGCGCATCCAAGTATTTTCTTTGCATTTGAGGAAGCAAGTAAACAGACTACTCTACCGTTTTTAGATACATTCGTCGAGTGGTGTGAGGTGTCTCGTGAATTCAAATTTTCGTTATACGTGAAACCTATCCACAGCCAAACGTGTTTGCCGTTTTCAGCCGATGTTCCCAGTAATCGCAAACGGGCACTTCTTATCAGAGAGAATTGGATGACAATCCGAATTTCGTCTCAATTTCGGCTGTCTCAATCAAAATCATCATTGAGACCATGATTTGCAGCAAATGGATATGCTCAGAAGTGGGTGAAGCAGAGAAAGCTGAGCCTGTCACATAACTGAAACTCCCATATTATAAAGCTTCCATTTACAAAAAAACTCCCATATGTTGATGAGAAGGTCAAGCAGCATACACCGACACTGGCCAAAAAAATGCGATCCTGACAACAATAAACGGGTCATTTGACACTGGTCATTTTTGCGGGTCATTAGACGGGTCATAGACACTATCAAACGGAAAGACCTTTACGCCATCGATGGAGGAAAATACCTGAACGACCGAAATGCAAAATAGACTGTTGGGCATGTCAGACTGCATCCAAAAGTGGACAATGTTACCGAAAATTTGTGATTTATGAAGTAACCTGTTAATTATATCGCAAGAAGTATATTGGCCAAAAGGGGAGAACAATAAAGTCGAGAATTAAGGAGCATCTCAAATCTCACTCTTCTGCTGTGTATCAGCTGAATGAACATCAATCTTTCGTGGAGGGGAATATTATCGGGAGAATCCTGCACACCGAACGCAATCATTTTCTAAGGCGTGCTCGTGAATCAATATACTATCAATATACTAATCAATATAATAAGAGTTTTAGTGATGAATAATTAATTGTATGTAATAATTAATTGTATAAATAATTGTATTTTTGATGAATAATTGATTGTATTGGTGAGGCACTGCTGCATTTCATTTAGCAGTAGTGTGCATTTTATTGCTTATTTTAAGCATAGTCTGCATTCTATGTTGAGCTGCACTGAACTGGGCTGTACACGTCCTTCATCTATGTCATCTGTAAATACTTCTCATTCATCATGACTTTCACGTTCAACTTTGCACATATCCAGTGTGTAATTGACCCTTGAGAAAGAACGACGAAATATCGGGTGCTACGAATTAAAATAAAATTCCTGCGAAGCCAGTGGCAAATATTTTTTTCAATACTCTTAAGAGGGCAGGTGGCACGCTCCCACCAGCAGATATAGATAGTTGCAACGTGTCAAACTTTTTGACTGTCCTATGACTACTTTAGAGCCAAGACAGATCTGTACTGGAGGACCTTACCCACTAGTCCATCGGCGATTACTCGGCAAATAGTCGGGCAGTGTCGGCTGTCAACCGTGTCGGCGCACCGAGTGAATGCCGACACAGGTGTTGTCGGTACCCATCGGCTAAGTGACGGCTGCACCGACATGATGATTAGAAAATCGGAAGTGTCCGCATGTTCTCCCTATATGCCGACAGCAACTCTGATTGGACAATTATTAGCAAATCTCGTCCACTCCAATTCGTGTGATCTATATAACTTAAACACGGCTGTGATTTACAACAGAGGACTCCTGCTGCGCTCGAGGAGCATAGTCAGCACATTCTGCTTCTTTGCAAGTGGCAAAGATGAAAGACAAAATGGCAACCTCTTGCAAAAAGGATTACAGAATTCCTCATACCAGATATCAGGACCAGATTTCCGGCAGCATGTGGTAAGTTAAGATATCAATACATGTCTACTATAGCGGCAGCTATGGGTCAACAGTTCTGTCTCCGTTACTTGTATTTAATTTTTGAGTGATTCAAAATGTAGATAGAATTACATGGAAATTCACAGAACATCCTGACAATAAGAAAAACGCATGTTAATGTATTATGTGTGTATGCAATCCTACATTAAAACAGCCCGATTTTAATCGGTGCATTAATCTGTTGCACATTCTTTACTGCAGCGCAGAAAATGTTGCTAGTACTCAAACGCTATGAGAAAGCAAACGAAAGAAAAAAATTCTTTTGAAAGTTGAAAACCCTGCTGAGAACACATTGTTGCTCTGTTTTAAGTAGCCATTTATCTGTCTATTTTCGCTATCTCCGAACGAACGTGAATTAGGGTAATTCCTTTTGAAAGAGGAATAGAGCTTCTTCCAACTTTCTATTTCTAACCATTGTGGGATGTCTAGAGCACCGGGATATGCAACTCCTAAATTTTCACGAATATCCCACACTATACTACAGAGTGAAGACTGATAGATTTCATTGTTCGATAGCGCAAAGCGCATTTCAATGCGCTGCTGTTGACGGGAAGTTTCATACAGGACAGCACAACAGTGTGTGCACACGCAGTCATAATTCTGCCTTTGTCCTTCGTCCTCACAGTTGCCGAATCTGCATGCAAATATGTGAGGCAAGCGTCATCTGATTGATCGATGCGTTGCTATAGCATCAAGTTGGTTAGCTTGTCTCAAAACATATTATGCGTGCGCCTAACTGGGAGAGCAGCGCACCCTGCAGCTCAGCTCTACGTCCTACGATAGTAAACAGCAAGTGCACTAAAGCACATCAGATAACTCAACGAATGTGCATATTTCGTTTTTTTTGCATTATCTCATGACCAGACTCTTCGCGACAAATGGATAAGAGCAATTAAACGAGAGTATGTCGATAATTTTGGCCAAAGAAGCGTCTTCCTTCCAACCTTGTCTTCGCGAATTTGTTCTCTGCACTTCCTCGAAAATGATTTGATCAAGACAAGTCAACAATTCAATATCATCTAAGCGTCACAGAAAAGAATTGAAACTATTGCAACTCAAATCTTCGGCAGTTCCCAGTGTTTTCAACAACTTTCCATCTTACTATACCTCGGCATCTTCATCAACCAAACCAAACTTTTTGTGGAAAACGCATCAACGGCAACAGCTCGCATGGAAGGAGACAACACAAGAATGGAAACTTGATAATTCGAATTCCCAAGGATGATATCACCGATTTCGAGGATCTCTTAGATTGACTTCCTTCAATAAATCTCCCAACAAATTACACATATATTACGACTTCCGAGTGCGCAGTGTTATCTCATTTTTCTTCAGAATCATTTAACAATAAATCGTCTCCACACTTCCAAAGTTTCATTCGTATATTTCATGATTTGTCATTTGACTTCTACATCGATGGAATCAGGATACATGGCAATCGATTTTATTATCTCTTGGAAACGAATGACACAATCTAAGAAACGGAATTGACTAATTTATGCAAAATGTAAGTCACTGCTATGACTCGAACAATCAAGTTGTTAATAGGTAAGCTGATCTATAAATATTTCTCTCCATCGGTTGTTAGTTATAATTTGTACAGGATTTAGTAATTTTATTATTGTACGCATAGGTCTATCACTGGCAATATTTGTTTAGAAATAAAGGCGTTCCACATTTTACATCGTTAAGCTTATCCTGATGTTATTACAATGATATGATAATTTGCATTTTTCATGATGAATTGATGACAGTATATTACACGTCTACTCATTACCTAATGTGTCTCTACAGAAGTAAAACCCACTTCATAAATCATAATTTTTAAACATGAAATCGTGTTGATTAAGAGATGAAGCCCGGATGAGATGAACAGTCAAATCCTAGGCTTTTATGTGACGTATTGTTCATTAAGATACGTCAACTTTTAGTGAAAATGTGTGGTTATGACTCTAAAAATCTGCTTGATTGCTTAATTGAAAAACTGCCATCATTAATTTAAGTTAAACTGCTTTTGGTTGTGAGTCACTCGCGCATTTGTTACAGCTTTCAGTTTGTGGGTGCGATCTTCGATGAGAATCCGTTGACATGTGTATTTATATTTAATAACATCATGCCAGGCAATCACAGCGAAGTACAGATCAATTTTCGAATTATAGTTGTGATTCGTTGATACTGGCTTTGACAGGGCAATCCAAAGTTAGCAATATACTGACGTCAGTCTTCAATACAGTTCGCGGTACATTTCATACAGCGATCAGTCAGAGGACTTGCTGCATCTCCATTCTTGATAGGGGCGGGTAGGGCACATTGAACATGTTTTTGATCTTTTCTCAACAGTTTGAATATACTAAATCAAATGAACCAAAATCAAACTCGGATGAAAGGTTGAGGATATCCTTAGTAATCTCTGAGTTGTTGAACGTTTTTGTGACATTTAATCTCCTCACAATTTTAATTTTGAAATTTCTACCTAAGTAGTTCAATGTGCCTCATGCGTGGGGCACATTGAACTACCCACTGGGGTGGCTACATTGCGATGTTCATCAAATCTCAAACGAAAAGGGCGTGAAGATCATCTATGTAACTATTAGAACTAAAATGACAAATAAACGGATAAACAACAAAACTATAATATTGCAATTATTATGATAAGAAGTTACTACAAAGAAAACAATTAGTTAGCGTGTATTATTATTATTCTTGTTTCGAAATAAGTAACATAATTTCAGGTTACTTTAATTTGCGAATTTAATGTCAAGTTTATATTTACGAATACGATAATTAATTTTGCGAGAAAACTATCACTAATAAAATCAATATTTAGAACAGCTTTATTTTCATTAAAATAGTTTTTTATTTACGCGAGATTTGTTAACAACGAAATCTCTATCAGAGCGACCATTACAATTGAGACGAGATTTGGTTTTGTTTCCAGCTTCGATGCCAAGAGAGTTAGCTAGAGCTCTACTTCTTTTATCGATGCTGTCAAAGGTGTTGACAGTGAAGTTTCTCTTCACATAACTGGAGACCCAACTATCTTTAGCAAAGGACGCGTACAACTTGACGTACGATTTCATTTTGATAATAGCAAAAATTAATTTTGCTTAACCCATAGTGAAATCTTATATAATAGTTCAAGTAGTTATTTTCAGGGATATCGGTCGCAAGCTTAGTATCCTTATTTAGTTAGTTTAACACTTTTTAGCTTTTAACTCAGTAAATAAAGATGTAGTTTAATAAAGTTTATAGATATAAATAATAATATACAATAAGAAAAGTTAATCCTTTTTATGAATAAGTCTATTAATAATATTTTTTCTTCTAATTTAAGTCATTTTTTTCTTCTCAAGAATGAGTGATCAATAATCAATGATGTCAAGCAATAATCAACCATTAAAGCGATAGTAAGTATTCGTGTTTGAAATAGGTTATAAAACTTCTATGTGAAAATGAAAATACCGCAGTGATTAGGCCTACATTATCGGCTCTCTTGGCCTGATGAACCAAGGCTAAACGTTTCGGACGAGTTACTGAATGACAAAGACTTTTGAATTGTGTAGTCGCAATCTTCATCTATCTAAAATTGGTTTAGTGACAACACAACGATGATAAAACTGTAAAAATCCTGCATGTAAAAAAGTGTATATGGTCCGTTTTTGCGGAAACAGGACCATATTGACATTGTAATCATGCTTCCATTGGTTCGTTGCTTCTTTTTTACACTGATACTGTTATCGAAATACAAATGAAAATAGGAAAGCCATAACTGATGCAATTGTGAAAAAAATGCGTACACTCAATGTAAACATTTCAAAAGTAAGGGAATGCCAAGTTAGTTACTTCATCATTTTTTTTTGAAAAATAATTAATGACAATTAATTAATTAACTTCTGGTTGCCGGACTATTTGTCTAACTTATAATTAATTAAACATGACCTAACATTTATGTTCCCTGAAGATAGCTTCATAAAACATAAATTCATCTACAAATGTAATTACATTTATTTAGTAACAATAAATGCAAATTAATTGAAGCATTTTATAATTGAAAGCATTTAGAAATATACCTTTATGCATATTCTTCATTCACATACCTAAAAATGCCTGAAATCCCATCAAGGCATGCTCTTTTCAGTTATCATTTTATACCCTGAAGATGACTGCATGCGTTCTGTAGTTGAAATCACTCGAAATTGGTACGGCTGAATAAATCACATCATTAAGTTACATATGCATCGGATAATAATTCAAAAGTAAGGGAATACCAAATTGCTGCTAATTTGGCATTCCCATACTTTTGAATTATTATCTGATGTAGTTTATGCATGTGTAACTTAATGATGTGATTTATTCATCCGTACCAATTTCTAGTAATTTCAACTACAGAACACAGTCATCTTCAGGGTATAAAATGATAATTGAACAGAGCATGCCTTGATGGAATTTTAGGCATTTATATACATGCGAATGAAGAATATGCGTAAAGGTATATTTATGAATGCTTGAAATTTCATCAATGCATTTTCATTTTTTATACCCTGAAAATGGCTACGCTTAGTATAGTTGAAATTAATTGGTTCATGATCTAATAAATTGGCATCATATTAGCAATCCTACTTTCACTTTCATTTAGAATGTCCAACCAAAGAGGCATCATCTCTACGTGATTGTTGACTGTCTATAATTATCTTAAAAGATTTCCAAATTAGACTTGACTTGACCCACCCTCTTAATCATGTTTGCAAGTGGACAGGTATTTGCTATAGTTATTTTTCATGATTGTTAGCTGTTTGTAATTGTCTTTAAAGATTTCCAAAAATGCGCTATTGGTCCACACTCACAATCATGTTCTCATATGGATATATCATATGTACTTCCTTTTTTATACTGATCGTCAGCTACATATTTGCTTTTGAAAATTCCCAGACTGAACACTTTATCTCCTTCGTAATCATCTTGAATTTCGTCATTTGTTTTATGACACATTTTTCATCGGAACTTGTCTAGTGCCCATGCAATACTTATAGTGATTCTTGTCGTTTTATTATTTTTTGCCTGGAAATAATAGCAGGTCGGGTAATTAATGTAATGCTATTGATTTTAAGCAGCATAATTACACGAAGTGAATAAAAGCTCATGTCGTTTTCCTATTTTTTATGTTAAATGTACATGTATGTTCCTATTTATTTTAATATTTTTAATTATGTTAAATTCTATAACTTCTTTTTATGCGTCAATAATATTCAATATTTTTTGCATCAAGCATCTTACTGCGCATTTTAGACCAAAGTCGTTGTCTCTCAAAAAGATACCATCAATAGAGACCGGACACTACCAAGCCAGCACAACCGATGGCAGAGAAGCATACCACTGTTCTGTAGGCCGACATTTACTTTTGAGGTGAGTCGCTAAAATAATTTCTTGTGCGATTATTTGTCACTGCCTCCGAATGTTTTGGTTTTAGCAGCATTGAGTTTTTCTGCTGTTATCCTTGGAACATTTCGTAGCAGGATGACACCGATCAGCAGCATTTTTATAATGTATAAATATTGTAGGGCTATTCTTGTCACTGCATCCGAATGTTTTGGCTTTAGCAGCATGAGTTTTTCTGCTGTTAATCCTTGGAGCATTTCGTAGCAGGATGACTTTGATCAACAATATTCATCACTATCAACAGCAAATTTCTTCAATATTTTGCTACAACGTCAAGTAGGCTATAATTGTAATTTCATCAAAAGAGTATGAAAATATAATTAGATGTCGGCGGCTGTCGGGGAATTGTCGGCGGCAGCTGTCGGGGAATTGTCGGAGGCTGTCGGTGGCTGTCGGGGAATTGTCGGTAGTGTGTCGGCGAAACAGTCGGGGAATTGTCGGCTCACCGATTCGTCGGCAGATAGTCGGGGAATTAGGACCTTTGCCGTCATTAAGCCGAGTCGGCTTCCCGACAATGGTCCGACAGTTCACCGACAATTTTTTTTCACCGGGCTGTTAATTATATCGCAAGAAGTATATTGGCCAAAAGGGGAGAACAATAAAGTCGAGAATTAAGGAGCATCTCAAATCTCCCTCTTCTGCTGTGTATCAGCTGAATGAACATCAATCTTTCGTGGAGGGGAATATTATCGGGAGAATCCTGCACACCGAACGCAATCATTTTCTAAGGCGTGCTCGTGAATCAATATACATTAAGAGTTTTAGTGATGAATAATTAATTGTATAAATAATTGTATTTTTGATGAATAATTGATTGTATTGGTGAGGCACTGCTGCATTTCATTTAGCAGTAGTGTGCATTTTATTGCTTATTTTAAGCATAGTCTGCATTCTATGTTGAGCTGCACTGAACTGGGCTGTACACGTCCTTCATCTATGTCATCTGTAAATACTTCTCATTCATCATGACTTTCACGTTCAACTTTGCACATATCCAGTGTGTAATTGACCCTTGAGAAAGAACGACGAAATATCGGGTGCTACGAATTAAAATAAAATTCCTGCGAAGCCAGTGGCAAATATTTTTTTCAATACTCTTAAGAGGGCAGGTGGCACGCTCCCACCAGCAGATATAAATAGTTGCAACGTGTCAAACTTTTTGACTGTCCTATGACTACTTTAGAGCCAAGACAGATCTGTACTGGAGGACCTTACCCACTAGTCCATTTTTTTACTCACTTGGCACTTCTCATGCAAGAAATGCATGCCTACACAAGAAATACAAGTTTTTCAAAAATATATTTTTTAGAATTCCCAGGGAGTTGCTTCTGTGTTTCTGAGTATTCCTTCAAAACATAACTATTTCCAAGTAAACACAGTGCGCTTCTGTTCTAATGACTTCAAATTCAGCCGTTGTTATCTATGAGAGTATAGATCTATTGTGATCTGCCATGAATCTATTGTCATCTAATTATACTTCATATCTGAACGCCTACAAACATGTGGGTAAAGTAAAGTATTTTTGAGCATGTTCAATGTTTGAAATACCGCTTTTCAGGATAGGATAAACTTGCGACACTTCCAAACTCCATTTTATTTGTATACACCGGTATTGCATTTGATCTGTATACAATTTTATAAATCAGAATGCCTAAAAATTTACGCATCAGGGCATTTTTTCGACGCGACTTCGGGAAGTTACGATCGAAAATCCTTATCTTAACGAAGAGTTCGGCATTCAAATCAAATGTTCAAAATAACCTCCATCTTCAGATTAAAGATATCGATTTTTCCAGAGCTATTTCGATATCCTTTTCACTTTCTTTCTCGTTCAATATTACAAGCCTTAGATGTGGGCATGCATTATGAACAAAAATTTCGTGAAGTATGCAGGTAACATTGAGATTGCACAGCATATCTTTACGGCCTGAAGTATTATCATTCAATTCGAATTACGCATCACTGTTCTGTTTTTTTTATTAATTAGTTTCTCTGACTGATACATTACTTCTCATAAGTGAAATGAAGAATTTGTGAATTCTTCAAACTTTTTTGGCAAAATAATTAATTAATTAGACTGTCTATCAATTAACGTCGGTATAGTTCACCCGAAATAAGTGAATGCATAATGCTACATAACCCAATTATTATCATAAATGATTGCTCTTGTAAATATTTCTTTCAAAGGATCCTATGTCCTTCCTTCTTCCATCCAACGGCTGCTCGGAAGCTCATGCTATGAAATTTTCGTCCAGACTTGTGTTCAAAGAAGAATATACGAGATAATGCATGAATGGCGTGAGAAGGGAGACGCATATCAAATAAATATAGAAAAATAGACCAATCTGCCAGAAGTAAGTTTATTTTCCGCAACGTGTCGAAGCACCCTACTTCGTCGTCAGGCGATAATACAATGTTGACAAATACATGCATGTATGAGAATCACACACATCAATCAACAGAGACATCAATGCTAGAGTTGTCTTCATCATTTTCATTCTCATACATGCATGTATTTGTCAACATTTTATTATCACTTGACGATGAAGTAGGGTGCTTCGACACGTTGAGGAAAATAAACTTACTTCTGGCAGATTGGTCTATTTTCTATATTTAGAAGAATATACATCATTAAGTTTTTCATGTTCATCTATTTATTTGGTCTTTAATTTCGCACTTCTAACCTCATTTTCTGTGTCATTATTTACTGAAGACTTCAACTCATCATTTAATATAATTATTACCAGTTTGCAATTTGTCATTTGTCATAGCCAAAAGTCAGATGCCTGTAAAGTGCGACCGGTTTCGATAGAAAATTTTTTACATCTAATCATGCACACACGGAGTCAAAGTAACATGACAACTAATGATAAAATTACCAAGAAGCATATAGAAATCATAAAGAGTTCAACAAAGGTTTAAATTTGGAAATAAAATAACTTTCTTCAGCCTCTCTGATGTACGAGCATTTAATGGCATTCCAAGAAAGCTGGGAAAACGGCATAGCCTTGAACTTGACGAGATAGTCCTTCGCACAAATAGCTATATGTTTACTGACTGGTCAGTAGTGTCTGACCGATGCTCGATTTAAAGCTGCACGTCCAGTTTTTTGTAATTTGAATTTAATACTTTCAAATTTTGATAAGTAGTAGGAAGATTAGGGTAACCTTGTCGAGGCACCGAATTTCGCTTATATATGTCAGATCTTACTTTAAATTAATTTGTTCGGCAATATATTTTTCGAAAGTAAGTAAAGGTAATTTTCCGTAATTACCGTAATATGTAAAGCAATTGATTTTCCCCTATCACTTTTGTTATCTAAATGGATCTGTTTGCCTTTGAGCCAGTGAGCACGTCATATCATAACCATTTCGAAAAATTGAATCGATATACTTTTCATCGGTCAACAGCGCTCGCATTAATTTCAAAATTTCCATCTGATTTTTAATCTTACTTAGACGAGTTGTACACGTAGCCTACGGGGCATGTTTTCCATAGTTCTTAATTAATAAAAACCTTTTTCCTGGATTAGAAAAATTGATTGAGACGAAAAGCAAACTGTTTAGTCGCAAGCCTGCTAGAATTCATTGAATCAATTGTGAAATGTCCTTTTCGATTTCTGTTGTTTCAAAAATATAGTCACCGCGTGCGGTGGATGGGTCTTTGAGAATCCGGAATTCACTTCTTCTGAAGTTTCAAACGTCCTTTACATTTGGGAAGACGTCACTAGGTGACATGCCACGCTCAATTGCGCGTAATTCACGCGTGAACTACGCGTAATTACACATGACCCTAAACATCTGTGGCCATGCGTTACCTCTGCTGCAACATCTGTCGGCAGTCCTGCTGTAAAAACTTTGCGTCTCGTGTCTGCATGTGTCAGAGGCTAAACAATGTGATAGGACCTCAATTTCATGCTCAGGGAAGACAGAGCAAGGTTAGCGGTTCAAGCGGCAACGCATACAACTGTAGACGACGCGCAAACTACAAACGCTCGCCCGCGCGTATTCACAAACATTCCCCATGTTTTAACAGCATCAGATCAAGTGATTTCTGACTCTTAGTGCAGCGCGCATGTACGCGCGTAGAAGAATAGAATGTCTTTAACCACGAATGTTTGGGGTATTCCGTAATTACGCGTGGCATGTCACCTAGTGGTATGATGCCGAACTTGTTCATTTTGAGAAAGGAAATAGTGTAATCACCGTCATCAAAACTTTCCATGATCTTTCCTATGAAAACTTTGTTCTTTGCAGACAGATTGCCTTCCATTCACAACGGCGACTTTGGCCGCTACATAAGCGCCAATGTTTACAACTGTCAAATCATCATCATCATCGACATTACTGCTGTCGTCATCGGCATCACATATATCCACCTACACCTCATCTTGATAGTCACTTTCATCATTTTCACTATCGAAATTGTCCTGGAATGAAGATAAGATGAAGCCACGAGACTGGTCGATGTCATGTGCATGTCACGTGCATGGTGCGTGTCTGAGTAGGCCTACGGCTAAATCTATAACGGTAACATTGACAAAGGTGTGCAGAAACGGAAGATAACTAAGAAGAGTTCTTGTCTAATATTATAAAAAGTCCAAGAAGTATGTTTTTTTGAGGAAAAGAGACGTGATAAGGAAAATAAATTACCTGCTTAATTAGTTGCCCGGTAAGTTACCGGTAATTAATTCGGTAATTTACGGTAACTTAATTCATTTTAAAACCCCACTCTAAACCCATAAAAATCAATCTGATCGATTTTTTCCATTAAGCTTTATTACGAATTTGACATAAGATTACCTTAGAATAGGTCTCTTAGCGATGCACTGAATATGATAGGCTGAACTGAAATATAGATTTCACAGAACATAGTAATTACATCTTGATCTTACTACTTTTTTTAAAATATATTCAATTGAATCAATGAATCATTCACTAGTTAAACATTTAAATCATTCTGCATTTGCATTTCCAAAATTTCGTTACATGATTCAAAAGAATGTTCAGTTATTGTATCTGTGAGGAGGACACAGCATCGATAGTCACTCAAAATGATGACTTATGAATTATGATGTGAAGTTATATTTCTACGATGTAGTTTTCCACGAAATGTAGTATGAATATATATAATTTATACAACAGCATTTCTCAGAATTTCACTTTTCATTTCGCTTGAGAGAAAAAGGGATAATCCCACAATGATGATGACAGACACAAGCCATGCGCTGATCTGAAGGTTCTTGACCTTGTCATGGGCTTGCAAGTCGGGTATGTGAAAATCTGCAAGCATGATTTGACAATAAAATGAATCAACGACGAATCAAAGTTGAGCAACATATTCGAAAGACACTATGAACCATATGAAACATTATGATAATGTGATGATTGAATTATAATATGACAAAATTGAATAATGTCATATGAGAATAATGTCAAAGATGTCTGCAATCCACTACCTCGGCAATTTCCTCATATCAATATATACTAAATTGAAATTGTGATGTTTCATTCAGAAGATTGAATAATAATAGAGAGGCAATATAGGATTATACAATCGATATTCCATCACATACCTGCAAAAATCAATGAGTGAATTTTGACAGGCCACTTGATGAGATGATAGAAATGCTACTTTGTTTGAAAAACCTATTGTTGAATAGACAGTCTAGCAGTCTTTGAAAATGTAGTGAATCCGTTTCCTTGGTGATTAAATATCTTCAGGTTAGAGATTGGAGGAACCGCTGCACAACTACCAACAGATGAGAGACATAATGTCACTGAAGCTGTAGTATTTATATCCACATCTTGATCAGCTTCTGCTACATATTGGTTTTATGAGTAATGAGCACCCGGTGACTAATTTTATAAGGATTTCGATAGTAAAGCATCGGTATTCATGGCAAATACCCATGCAATTTTGCCGATTCCTGTTGCTTTCTCCATTGTGACTCCATCTGTTCTTCGCTTCTTCGTAAATCTATTTCACATGATTTTGAGAGACTTCCATTCAAATACCCCTTTTGAGGCAAACTCAGAATGATAATTTCATAGGATAAAATGTTGCGTTTCATGTTTTTCTATGATGACATGCATATACGCAATTTCATGCTGCTGTGCAATCTTCGAACTGAAAATGTTGGTAATCTGTAGCAAAATATCCTGACGTGATGGGAGAATTCTGAGTCCAGATTCGAAATCTACGACCCCAAATTACCCAAAAAAGTTACATTTGATTTTAGTAATAGAAAATTTTTGAAAATTTGTTGCATACACTAGGTGACATGCCACACGTAATTCACGGGTAATTTACGGAGTACCCCAAACATCCGTGGTTGAAGATATTCTATTCTTCTACGCGCGTACATACGCTGATGCTGTTAAAACATAGGGAATGCTTATGAATACGCGCGGGCGAGCGTTTATAGTTTGCTCGTCGTCTACGGTTGTCTGCGTTGCCACTTGAACCACGGATGAACCGCTAAGCATGTTATTCTGTCTTCCCTGAGCATGAAATTGAGGTCCTATCACATTGCTTAGCCTCTGATGCATGCAGATGCAGACACATGAGACGCAAAGTCTATGTAACAGGACTGCCGACAGATGTTGCAGCAATGTCACGCATATTCACGGATGTTTAGGGTCATGTGTAATTACGCGTAGTTTGCGCGTGAATTGCGAGTAATTGAGCGTGGCATGTTACCTACTGTAGTGTATAATGAAACAATAGAAAACCAAATGGGAAACGATAATACAAAAGCATGACCCACCAGAAAATAAAAAGCAAAGTTTGCTACTGCCGATCGATTTCGGCCGAAACGGCGGCTTTTCAAGGCTTTTTAATATATATGATTATTATTTTATATTGATTACTTACTTGTTCGGTGATTCAGCGATGATGCTCTTACTGAGCTGCGGTCAATTGTGGGTTCAATTTCGTTATGTGTATAGACTTTATGTAATACCTCTCAGTCTTGTAGTGCAATAAAAGTTAAAAAAAAACAGCAGCCATATTTTTATTTATTAACTTTGCAAGGGATCGAACTTTCCTCGGTATTTCTGGTTTGTGTCATGGTTCTCTCGCCACACACTGTACTAAAATGAAAAACGCCCATGGATTTGTATATGGCACAATGCTATATAGAAATCCAAGAAACACCAAATCTAAACCCGTCGAGAAGTTCAGCTCAGAAACATGCCATCATGCATAGTTATCTAGTGTCTTTCATGGGTTTTTGTAACATTGATTTCAGATTTCTGCCAAAATGATATCTCTGTAAGGATTTTCAATCGACAATGCTCACACAGTCTATGACGATGCATCGTCCAAGTTCAGCTGATACCACGAAAGCTCCACGAGTGGTTACACTACCATCAGGTAAGTTCATTATTCTAATTTTTTCAATGCATTATTTACATTGCTTTATTATTCAACCTTTTTATTTACTGTATTTGTACTGTATTCTTGCTGACTCCTTAATTAAACACCATGGAGGTGGGGGAACGTAGTCTTCTTCCCTTTTCTCTCACATGAATAGTCTGCTAATGTTCACTTTGAAGATCCTTTCCCAACTCAGGGCATCTCCGTCTTCCAGATATCTCAACCGGTAGCTTCTCGCGTTGCAAGCCCAGTTTTCATGTCGTCCATCGCTAGTCTTCGCCACGTCCTCTTCGTTCTTCTTGTTCGATGTCGCTTGTGAACGGATGCTTCATATTCTCTCCATATTGACTGCTCAGCTATCAGAAGAAGCAGCGTTTGACCATGTCGCGTTTTAAGGCGCTCGCACAGCGGGTTCCTCCCAACTATCAAAGTCCTGTGTTGTGGACATCGTGACAAAACGCGACTTGTGCCTTCAACCGCTGGTACTTATGGGTTATCTCCCCTCCCACGTTTTCAAATTTGTGTAAAATCCACAGAAATGAATGAATCGTTACAAAACTTTAAGTGCAAGTGAGTGATAATATTTTCTACCCACATACCAAAGCTTGTGCAAATTGAACAAGTACTTTCTGAATTAGGAGCGATAACTTGAAGTGAAGCGTTGCTGCAGCTTGATCTAACTTCTTCTGACCTCATTGTCTGAGCAGAAAGCACTTAAAATTAACGAAGTCATTTCCCGACAACTCGTGAAGTGATGATGACCAAGCCATATCCCTTACAATAACATTTTCAACTTAATAAAGGTGTCGCAAGGTATTGGCCGTGGGAAGATTTCAAATAGCAGTTGGATAGTGGATGAAGAGGGAGAGAGAACAATGCACACATGAATAACAATAATGAGTCGAACAGACTAAGTCAGATCATGCTGCTGACATCGCTACGCTTCACGTTATCGTCTCTAAAGTAATATTATATAGACTGTTCCTGCGCACATTAAAAAAATCCAAAATCAACATACCTGCAAAATAGCCACAAAAATGGTACAAATCAGAACCCTACCTGAGGTAAACCTTGATCCAAATGCAAAAATAGGGTCCTCTTGAAATTTATAAAAAACAGCTAAAATTAGACCCCTTGATAACTTATTAAAAAAATGAAAAAATTAGGGTCCTCTTGAAATTTAGCAAATCCAAATGCAAAAATAGGGACCTCTTGAAATTTATAAAAAACAGCTAAAATTAGACCCCCTTGATAACTTATTAAAAAATGGAAAAATTAGGGTCCTCTTGAAATTTAGCAAATCCAAATGCAAAAATAGGGTCCTCTTGAAATTTAGCAAATCAAAATGCAAAAATAGGGTCCTCTTGAAATTAGCAAATCAAAATGCAAAAATAAGGGCCTCTTGAAATTAGCAAATCAAAATGAAAAAATAGGGGCCTTCGGAAATTTAGAAAAAACAAAATGCAAATGAAATGAATATGGACAAAAAATGCAATAAAAATATTCATTTAAAAAATGGAAGATGAAAAAACAAAAGAACCATCAGCCCCTTTATATCCTTCATTATCATATGAAATGGATATAGCAAAACACAAAGATAGAGTCAGGTACATGAAAGATAAGGAAGCGCAACTATTATTAAGATTAGAACATTATGATAAATTAAGAAAAAGATGGACGATAGTTAAGAATGTGACACAAGGCGTTGGTGCATTTGTAACAGTTTCTTTAGGCGTTCTCACTATTGTCATTTCACCTGGCGTTCTTACAATTCCTGTTGTTGCTACAGCTTTAACAGGTACAGGTGTTTTCACAACGTCACTTGCAACAGTGATAGATAAATCTGTAATGTCTAAGAAACGAAAATCCTTAAGTAAGAAACATGCACATGTTAAAGAAGTATATGATAACTACATTACTACTTCCAGAGAGTGTGTGATGACAATGTGATTACGTTAGATTAGATTGAAAAATTTGATTAAATAGTTAGAGAAGCAACTAAAATTCCTGTTAAATCTCAAGACAAGGTAGACAATGAAGCTTTTTTAGAAGAAATAAGAACTTTATTAAGAACGTTAGAACAAAGTTCCATAGAACAAAAATAAGTTGTTCAGTAAAATGTTTTTGCTGTATCTCTATGCTACCACAAAATTCAAATATTATATTATAAAACAATGAATACAAATGAGACAAATGAGGCAAAAATAAAACAACTAGAAGAATTAATAAAACAGAAAAATATTATGAAGAAAAAACATAGACAATATCGAATGCTACAAGCTGGCGTTCAATCTGATATGGTAGAAAAAATGCACCTAACTGAACAAGTGAAAACTGATTTTGAAAAAACTATTGCACCACTCAAAACTCTTGAGAAAGAACTCGCAGTTCATGATAAACGAATTGATATATCTGATCCAGTGCAGAAAACCATCATGGATGATTATGGTCTGTTAGAAGCAAACATAGAAAAGAAATTACCAAAATCTATGCTATTTGAACATTCTACTTCATTTATAGATGGAAAGCCATTTCTTAGATTCTACTTAGGTGGAGAAGAATTATTTATAAATACTAAAGAAAGTTTAATTTTCACACCAGACAAAACAGCTTTCAGTTTAGACAGAAATTTCGTGGATTTATTAAGAGGAGCGGATTTAGATAAATATCATACTGATGATCTACTGAAATATAAAACTATGTTAGATAAGGTTGGAACTGCAAAAACTCTTAAGCGTTATAAAAATTTGAATGACTTATTATCCAAAACGTCTAGTACCAGTAAAACAGGAACAAATATACCAATGCTAACAGCTGGTTATTCAACACCGACTGGTTGTTCAACACCAATGGCTGCTTCTCCAGCAAGAACTGGTTATTCAACACCGACTAGTTACCCAAAAACAGGAACAGGACTAACCGAGACAACGGTTTTCCTGCCCGATGATCCACAAGAATTAATAAACAGATTAGAGATTTTATTAGCTGCAACAAAAGAAGGACATAACTCCAGTTTTAACGAAATACATGCAATCTTAGAAAGACTATTAGAAAAGAAAATTATCAGTGAAAAAAACTACAAAAGCTTATCTAAATTATTTAGTTAAAAATGTCTTCGGCTGAACTAGAAAAAATTAATAAACATTTAGAAAATTTAACCGAGATTTTGTCCTCATCAAAATTTAGTACGACATTAAAATTTATAGCAACTACTTCCTCGCATACTTGTAATTTAGATTCTATTATTCACTTAGAACAAGACAAACATTATGAAGTAGCATTAACTAGTCTTTCAACATTTAACACGATACAAAATATTATCAAAGATGTAAATGATCGATTTAAATATTCAAATGACAAGGTAAAACTTGAAAGAATTAACTTTTCTTCCTGAATCTTCTGAAGTTAAATCGATTTCCAATGAAATAAAAAGACATTTAGGCATTCAATTTAAAGACAAGAAACAATTACATTTCGCAGTTGAACCAGCAGTAAATAAATTTTCTCTTACATTAGATGAAAATCATCAAGTTGATTTTGATATTGACAAATCTTTATGAAGACTATTAGGATTTAAAAAGAAACTCTATGCACAAGGTTTTCATATCAGTGAAAATATACCTAAAATAACTGAAATAAATTCAATCAACGTTCAGTGTGATATTATAGAAGGTGGTTATGTCACTGGAAAGCTAACAAATAATATCTTCAGTTATCCAGCATTTATAGTTCCGATTGGTTACAGTTTAAATATAATCCCAAAATCATTAATATATTTTCCAGTTACAAGAAAAACAATTAATTCAATTACTATTAAAATAACAGATGAGAAAGGAAAGGCAATAAATTTTGGAGGCGAAGAGATTATGATAGATCTATTATTACGAGAGGTGTAATTAAAAATATTGACTCAAAAATGAGTGAAAGCAGTTCTGTAAAATATCCACTAAACAAGAAAGTGAAATTCAATCATCATCCAAACCTATCCAATAAAGTTTTATCAGTTATCTGTGGAAGATCAGGTTGTGGGAAAACGTATCTATTACTTAAAATTCTCACGACACCCAACTTTTTGGATTATAACAATCTTATCATTTATACAACAACAGCAGAACAACCTATTTATCAATTTTTGAAATATGGTTTTGAAAATAATCTTACAAAATCAGCTATAGCTTCACTGTTTGAAGAATATGAAAAATCGGAGTATGAAGAGGAAATAAGTTCATGGTGTGAAGAAGCAGCGAAAAATAAACAATTAGTAGAACCCAATAAAAATAAACACATATCTATACAATTAATAGATGATAGTGGTAATATGCAAGATCCTAGTAAACTGAATAAAACGAAAAAACATTGTGTTGTGTTTGATGATTGTGTTAATAACAGAGATCAGGCAGTTCAGAGAAATTATTTTACAAGAGGTCGACACAATAACTGTAGTGTTTTTATTTAACACAAAGTATGTATTCATTAGATGGAAGTGTTATTAGAAAGAATGCTAATATTTTTATGCTTTTTGAAATTAATCCAAGAAACCTAAGTGATTTGTTAAGAGACTTATGTATAAGCGATAAAGAGGAGTTTAGACAATCTTGCCGTAATGCTTGGTCAAACGACTATGAATTCATCACAATCAATATTGATAAAAAAGTACATGATAGAGTTATAGAACATTTGTTCTCTGACTAGATGTTGAAAAAATTAAAAAGGTAAAGTAGTTATTCCATCAGGCAAAATTTTTCTTTTACCATCAAATGGATCTAATGCCAATTTATGTTCCTCTTTTAAATACATTTTATGTTTCTTTGAATTAAGTCTATAATTACATGCTGATTTTATTTCATTATTAAACAATGCCTTTTTATAATCTTGAAATGCTATTTGTTTAGCTATGGATGCCTTTGAAATTCCTTTTAATGTTTTAGATGTTTTAGACTTTGTATTATAACAATAACATTTCGCTTTTAGAAATACAGCTTCTGTTATGTACTCATCATTTCCTAACTCATCTTTTACTTTACATAAATCAGAAGGATGAATGATATCTTTTATTTTATCTATTTTTTTATCAAGTGAAGAATTATACGGTATTGTTAATTCTAAGAAAACGGAATCCGTATCGCTGAAGTGTAGTTTATAGTTTTTACCATAAACAGGTGCTAAATGATCATATATAAAACAGTACATAAATAGTTTAGCTAGTTCTAATATAGTAAATCCTATAAAATTAAACTTGTCATGTTTTACAATGCTTCTTTTTAGATGAACAGCACATAAATTATCACTAAATCTAGTAGTTCTTTTATATGTTGGTTTCCTTGTTAAATTTTGGAAGCGGTCTTGATTATAAACTATTTCTATGTTCTGCCTGTTACGTACATTTTCTAAAGTTTTACCATAAAATACGTTGTTCATTAATTTAAAGAATACGTTTCCAAAATCATCTTTATTTCTTTTAGCTATTTTACGTTATTCGATATTAAATTCTATATAATTTTTTAACCACTTAGATTTCTTATATACTAATTTTCGGTGTATTTTAGTGAGAATCATTCCATGATCTAAATACCAATCTAACATTCTTCCTTCAACAACATACTTTTCTTTATTACTTTGTGTTAACATGAGTTTCTTTGTTGGTCTATATTTTTTAGGTGATATAGACTTTTGATAATCTGTAAAGTTGTCTATATTAGGTATTTTATTTTCAGGACAGAATGGAAAATATTTTGTTGCATCTTTTATTTCATCAGGGTATCGTAAATCAACTTCATATACGTAACCATATCCATCTTCAATAGTACGTTCGTACTTGTTATTACTACACCACTCCATTTCACCCGTAGGCAATTCTTGTATCATGCAAGAAGAATATAAGCTATTAAAATCATAATATAGCAAATAGTTTTCTCTCATAGACTCATCAACTGCTGCTTGACTCTCTTCATTTAATATAAGTCCTTCTATATTTTGATTAAACAATTTTATAAACTGATCGCTTTCTTCTGGAGATAAAGGTTTATATATTCCATATTCTTGTGGGTTTACTTTCTTGTTATAACATTTAAATATCTATTACCTAGAACTGATCAAACGCCACCTCTAATCCCAGATTCAAAGAATAATAATTTATCGTAAGAACTTTCTTTATAGTATTTAAGTTTAATATCAGTATGTTTTAATCCTGCTAACCATGTTAAACCTGGTGTAGAATAACAATAACATGAATCTATTCCATAATATTCTATACACATATCACAAAAGTTTTCAAATAGATCAGTAAGGATTAATACATCTATCTGAAGATATTTCATTGTATAATCATACATTGTTCTACAATTTAACTCTTTCCAATTCTTTTCAGCTTCTGCATAATCTTCTTCAGTCACTTCTGATTGTTTTAATGTTGTTTTAAATTTATCACGTGAAGGAAGTTGTTGTTCTTGCATTATTTCGTTTATCCTATTTATATCCCCAGTTAAATATTCATATGGAAATATGCCTTTAAGAGGTCTCAAGTTATATTTATTTAATATTTTACATTGTTCAGGTTTTGATGTTTTACCCATGACTTCCAATGAATAAGGAGTAAAAAATCTAAATGCATCTAATATTCTAATACTACCCAATTGCATTGAAAAGTATTCTTCTTCTGTTTTACACAGTATGTTTGTTCTTAATTGTTGTAATGTTTGTGAAGAGAATAAATCTTTGATTATTAAATGGAAATCATGTTTAGAACCGTTATAGAAATATAAAGGAACAAAGTTATATCTAAATTTATTTGCATTAAGATTACAAGAATTATGTGCCGCACCTCCGTATAATCCATTTAAATGATCATGATCCTTTACTCTATCGGCAGAGCCGTCGCTTCGCTTGTCATTACCCAATTCTTTACCACAGTAATAACAACTCTTTTCATTATTAAATTGCACTAATTGTTCAGACGTTAATGGAAACATTGGTATATTTGTTTTAAGCACTTGTGAAAAATATTTTTGTAATTCTTCTATTTTCTTTGTAAACATTTCTGAACCATCTTCACCATAGTATTGATAATATTCTGATTTAAATAATTCGGGGTAATTTGAATGAATGTACATTCCCCAACATAATGGTTTTTGTTCAAACAAATGCTTACTAATACTTTGTTCTGTAACTTTGACATTATATGCCTCAAAATCACAATATATTGTAAAGGGTACTTTATTTTTGAAATACCATTTATTGTATTCTAAATAATCTTCTCTTGGATACGTATTTCTGACTGCTTCATTTTTTTGACAATTTGCCAAGTGATTATTCAATGCTTGTTCAGTTCTAAAGCTCGTCATACATTGGAGACAGGGAAAATTAGCATTATCTGAAGTTTTTGTAAATATAGAAATATCTTTACACAATATGTAATGACCTTGGTAATATAATATATTGACTTGTGCTGGTTGTATTAACTGCAGTTGATATTGTTGATGTAACTGTTGTTGATATTGCTGCTGTAACATCTGTAACTGCTGTTGATATTGCTGCTGTAACATCTGTAACTGCTGTTAATATTGCTGTTCTAACATCTGCAACTGCTGTTGATATTGCTGCTGTAACATCTGTAACTGCTGTTGATATTGTTGCTGTAACATCTGTAACTGCTGTTGATATTGTTACTGTAACATCTGTAACTGCTGTTGATATGCAGAAGTAAAACCGCGTCCTTTATAATTATTATGATTAACCATTATGGGTGTTAATGTCTTTTTAATTTCATATTTTTCAGTACATATTACAACGTCTTGGTAAATAATATTATAGTGTATATAATTACCACGTTCATTATATTGCATTTCTGTTTGACATAATCTTTTGTTACTTACATAAAATTCTTTTACGTTTGCATAGACAGTGTCATTAACTTTAACATCCATTAACTACCAACAGAAATATACTTCACATTTAATTCAAACACATTTACTTCTATTATATGTTTGCTCTTTTCATGAAACTTTATTAGCTTATTATAATCATATGGAAATTCATCTAATCCATCAGAAAGAACAAATTCATTTATGTATTCTTCTTTATTGTAATGACTTAGTCTTTCTTTATCACGACGTGCAGGATGTAAATGAGCTATAACACTCCACAGAAAACAATAGTTGTCTTCGTTTTGTATGTTCATTATTTGTGGTGAAGTAGGGGTATGTAACTACCTCCAGTATTATTTTTATATTTGTCAATTACATATTTTTTGGATACTATTCTAACAAGCTTCCAACCAGATGTACGCAATTGAGCTTCAGTTATAGCATCCTTTAATTTATTAATCATTGTTTCAAATATAGATTCTATGTCCTCTACATTATGAATTTCTTGTGTTTTACTGAAATGGCCTTGTACTATTTCTTCAATATTTCCATCAGGTCCAGTCTTTGTGTAAAGTACTTCTACGTTCATATAACATTTGAAAGATTTTCTAAATATATTATAAAAGTTCGATAGAATATCATAAAAAGTTTCATCAGTTTCTACAGATTCATCATACTCATCATGTTCATCATTAAATAAAAACCTTACATCTACTTCAGGTTCATCTATTACACTAAAAATTTTTTTTTATTCTGAATGTGAATAATCATCAAATACTCTTTTAACTTCTATATCAGTAGGTAATGTTTTTAGATAGTTTATATATTCATTCTCGTCACATTACTTGTATCATGTCGTTCTACATTCTGTAAATGCATACGACTCTTTAAATGAGATTTGTAACCTCTAGGCGTCTGTAACTGTTTGCTACACAAGGTACAATATAGGTTACCCTCCTCCATTTTACCTTTTTTTAATAAAAAATTTATGCTTTATTTTTTAATAAAAAATTTATGTTTTTGCATATATACAGGAATATTTAATTCATTTAATGTCTTTAGATCGTAAGCTGTTAAATGTTCTTTCTTAACCAACCACCATAAATTATTATGTGCTAAAAATACTCTGAAACTTCGTAGACACCGTGGTAAGTATCCATTTTTAATATGTGATTTTAAACCGTGTTTTATTTTATAGCCTTTAACGAACTCTATGTATTTATGATGGTAATGAAATTTAACTTCTTTCTTTGAATTTACAGGGTTTGTAGGATGACGATAATTTTTAAAAACTGGTACGTGTTCTATTTTATAGTCATTTGTCTTCTGAGTTTCACTCACCTCATTAATCATTTTTTAAAACAAAAATTACATTTTATGCACTTCATCTATTATTGGACGCATGGCACTTAATGTATTTTTCGCATCAGAGACTAGAGGTTGTACATTTTTCAATACATCACGGAAATCATTAATGCCTGTTCTGATAACATCTAGAGTATCTCTATTTTCTAATCGTTTATGAGTTGCTATCTTTAGTACATTATTTAAATAATGATCGAAATAGAAATAAAATGTATCAGGTATGATCGTTAGTGGTTCAAGTGATTCGTTTTCTAGAAAGATAGTTATTTCTTCTACGAGTATGTTATGAGGTGATAAATTCTTAGCTCCTGCATAAAGACTATTGTTAAAATCTGATGAATTATTATATAAGTCATGTTCAGTATCCAATAGTACATTTAGATCTTTATCGTGCACTTGCATTTGATTCAAAATGGTATCAACACGTATTGCCCCATATTTAACATGTGTATATTTTGCTAAAAGTAAAGTTAGTTTATAATATTTCTTGATATCCTCAAAGAATGCTGTATTATTTTGTGTAGTTGCATAAAAAGTTTCCACATTTTCTCTAATCTTATTATCTACGTCACAGGCTTTATGAGCTAATACAACTATTCGTATATGATGGTGACGGCCTTTTGTAAATATTTCTGATATGTCTTTTTGTTTCACTAAACTAGCTACATCATCTAATATTAGTAAAGAGTTCTGTTCATATGTACCCGCAAAACTTTCCATATCTTCTAACATATCTAAATCTCCTCTATTATAAACATTTGAATATCCTTACCATTCGTCAGGTTGCAAACAGAAAATATATACATCTTCTTCTTTAAAATGATCTTGGATGTACTTAAGCATGAATGTCGTCTTTCCACTTGCAGTCTTTCCATAAACTATAAAATGCAAGTTCTCTTGTGTAGTTCGTCCTTTTGGTTTGTCATGGTTACGTGAAGGAGATTTCCAACCTTTAAAAGTTTTAGTTTGATCTTTATAGAACGCAATTTTCATTTGTTCTTGCGTTTGTAAGAAACCTAACCAATTTACAAATCTATAAGTAAGATAAATGAGAACACATATAATAATAATTTTTACACAATGAAACTTTATAAACCCAAAGAATCTTCTCAGATCTGAATTTTCTGTGATTAACGATTGTTCTTCAGATGGATGATATTGATTGACTATAGAACGTGAAGTAGGTATAACAGTATACGCATTTACCGGTGGATTTTCCATTTTTTAAAGTGAGAGAAGTACTTCAGACTCCGTGCACCCCTCCACTCCTTTGAGTGATTAATGCCTCTCTAGGAGCTCTAGACCCGTACGGACGCAGAGGGCGGGGGCCCAAAACGAAGCCATATCCACTCACCCGGGCGTATGGGGAGGGCTCTAAACTACTACAGACGCAAAGTTACTTTCCCACACCCAAAGTTACTTTCCTTCACCCAAAGTTACTTTCCCCCACCCAAAGTTACTTTCCTCCAGCCAAAGTTACTTTCCCACACAAGTGGCTGAATGTCGTTGGTAGCTTTTCTTCAATAAAACTTTGTTACAGTTGAGACATCTTACTTGTACCTTTAAACAATCTTTACATTGGTACTTACTTTCATAAAATTCTGATTTAGGTTTTAAAGTTTCACAATTAGTGCATTTTCGTGTGTTAACAGAGCATGAGTTATAATGATTGGAAAACCCCTGACTAGTGATTAATTTGTTACAACACTTACATTGTCTATCTTTTATTTTAGGGAGTGGCGGTAATTGACATGTCCTTAGGTGACGTGCAAAATTCTTCGACGTTATACTTTTCCCACAGCCATTACATGTTTTTTTCTTTTTTGCTTGTGTTACCTTTTGTTGTACTGGTTGTACTGCCTGCACTGGTTGTACTAACTGTTCATGTACTGAGTGTACTGGCTGTTCATGTACTGAGTGTACTGGCTGTTCATGTACCGGCTGTTCATGTACTGGCCGTACTTGTTGTACTGGCTGTACTTGCTGTTCATGTAGGGGGTGTACTTGTACCGGCTGTTCATGTACTGGGTGTACTTGCTGTTCATGTAGGTGGTGTACTGGGTGTACTTGTACTGGCTGTTCATGTACTGGCGGTACTTGTACTGGGTGTTCATGTACTGGTGTACTGAGTGTAGTGGCTGTACTGGCTGTACTGGCTGTACTGGTTGAAGTGGTTGTGCTGGGTGCACTGTCGCATGAACTACCTTCATATGTTTATTTAATAATGCTTTATTACGAAAAGATAAATTACAGATTTCGCATAGAAGCTTGTTTCCGTTGACTTTGTTGGATAACATATTTTTTAGCAGAAAAAAATAATCTAGAAAAAAATGATGTTAACAAATGTTGGTGGGTGTGCTTACATTCCGAATAATCAAGAATCAGAAATAGAACTAGACAACTATATCATGAAAACTGGTGACGTTTTAACAGGTCCGTTGCATTTTTCTATTCTTCCACAACAAAATACTGAGTTAGCAAATAAAGAATATGTTGATAAACAGTTCGATAGAATTGTGACACTGCTGACTCCACTAATGAAAGAAACAAAGCTTCTAAAGCAGAATGATGAAAGACTGCGAGAAAAGCTAACAGACCTAAGTAGCAAACATGGAAATATAGAAGCAGATATATCAAAACTTCATAAAAAAATAACAGAACATTCAAAACTTGTAATCCTGTTATCACTAAATTTAAAGTTTGCCATTGCAAAGAATACAAATCAAAATAAACAACTGAAAGAAGAGTTAGAAAAAGTTCGCGAAAAGAATCGAAAATTATTACAACACTTAC
Source organism: Prostheceraeus crozeri (assembly GCA_907163375.1). Lineage (NCBI taxonomy): Eukaryota > Metazoa > Platyhelminthes > Polycladida > Euryleptidae > Prostheceraeus > Prostheceraeus crozeri. The sequence continues at coordinate 265,064 of CAJQUW010010464.1, forward strand.
AACAGCTGCAATCCACATTCCAAAACAGTGTTGATGAATTAAGTAGCCGAATCACACAACAAACAAAGCACATGAACAGAGTGATAAATGAAGTGAAAGCACTTAAACAAAAGGTTAGCGAATTGAAGACCCTTAAAACGAATTTAGAAAATGAAATAAAGAAAAATTCTAAAGCAAATAAGGAACAGTTGAATGCTATTTAAGTTCAATTGAATGCTCTTAAAACAGAACTAAAGAAAAGTGAGAAAAAATTAGAAGTAAGTGAAAAAGAAATTAAAGTAGATCACACGCTGCTTGACGCAATAGATAAAGTGCAACAAAAAATTAATAAAGTTATCAAGCGGTTGTTGTCCATTCATGCGCGTAAATCTTAATCGACGAAGTCTTGGGTTTTAACCTATAGAACCTTGTTCAGAGGCTTTAGCCGATCGAAGCAAAGATCCTCAGGCTACTAACCTATAGAACCTTGTTCAGAGGCTTTAGCCGACCACTTTGTTTAGGTTGTTGACCTATAGAACCTTGTTCAGAGGCTTTAGCTGACCACTTTGTTTAGAGGTTTTAGCCGATCGCACCAAAGGTCCTCAGGTTTCTAACCAATTACAAATGTAAATATTTTTCCCAAAAGTCAAATTTAAGCTTAAAAAATGCCTATAATTCATAAACACAATCTTAAACATTTTACTTCATATCAAAAAATGGCGAGCGAACTATCTATGAAACCTGTGTACCATTATGACAGTGTAGAAACTATTCAAAAAAAGGAGTTGGTATCTTTTCTGGTATCGGAAGCATCTTTAACTTGATTTAAAATAATAAAGATTTGATTTCATCTGCTGCTAAAGGAGCAGCTGCTATAGGTAGTACAGCTAGTGCAATATGAAATGCTATTAAGTCTCAAAACGAATTAAAACAACTAGTAGCTATTCGTAAACTTAGGAATGATGTTAAAGAACTACAAAAAGACAAAAAGCTCTCAGAGGAAACGAAAAACAAAATTGCGAAATTAGCGAAGATGGAAAGTAAACATGATGAAAAAACAATTGAAGAAATGAGAAGAAATGGTGTAAACAGCAGAGCTGGGATGCAGCCCCTACCCACTAACGCGGGAAATCGTTTAGCAAAATTCTAGTACCAAACTGACTTTTTCTAACAAAAAATAGAATGTCGTCTCTGATTGAAAGCAAATTTAGATTAGACGATCCCCCGTTCGTTAGTTACAATCAAAAAAAGAATGACTACATAACAGTTGCTATGAACCCCGGATCTTCAGGAAGAGTGAATACTGGAGGTGATTTAATTTTTGAAGTTGATAATCAACAAAGTTATTTATATTTACCCGATTCATTTTTACACTGTGAATATTCTCTCTATTCTGATGCTGATTTTACAACACCATTACCTGCTACGGACAACATCACATTAGAAAACAATTTGTTTCCAAGATTATTTACACAAATGCGTTTAGATGTTGCAACTCAAAATATAGAAACAATAAGTGATTCTCCAGGTATTATTGATTCGATGCTTCAATTTGTTACAATAGGTGAAAATAATAAAATGCATGAAATCGAAGGTTGGTTTCCTGATAATAATGATGGTATAATTATAGATGATTTAACTCACACTGGACTAGACGCAGCAGAAATTGCGAAAGATGTAGAACAAATTGCAAAACATTTGAATATAACGAACAATACTGCATATAAAGAAAGACGTAATTTTAATAATAAAAGTAAACAAACTGTTGATTGGTCATTGTCTCCATTATTCGGGTATTTAGATTACAATAAAATATCATATCAATTAAAGTTCAAATTGATAATTCATCGCACTGTAAATGATGAATCAATATTTTATGGAAAGGCTGGGAGAAAAGCATATTTAAAAATTGATAGACGTGAATGGTGGATAAAACATATTACTCCTAGTTTAGAGGTTGAAACAACTATTACGAAAAGATTAAATACGGACAAACAAATTCCAGTTAGTTTTATGAAGCGTACTGCGAGTTCTGTCACTTTTTCTGAAAAAAGATTCAATTGGCATTTCACAAGAACATCGAATACTCCAAGATATTTTTTGCTCTATTTTTAAAAGAATGAAACTCCTAGTTTTGATAAGAACAATAGTCTTTTCCATATTAACTCAATTAGAAGTTTACAAATTTCATTAAATCAAACACGTTATCTTATCGATCCATTAAGATTGATGACCCAAAGTAATCCATTCATGGAAGGATATGACGCTTATAGAAATCTATGTCGAGAATTTGGAGTTGAAGCGCAATTAACTCCTGTAGATTGGAGACATGTATATCCTGTTTTCTGTTTTGATTTAAGTGCACAATCTGAAGATATTATCAAGACTGGTTGTGATGTTACAATTAATATTGAAAAGAAAAATTCCACAACATCATTGATGGCTTATGGTTTATTGCTAGAGATGTATAATATTCAATTGAAATTCTTAATGGAAAGATGGCTAGGATCGGCTAAAGCCTCTGAACAAAGTTCTATTGGTTAGTAATCTGAACGAGGTTCTATAGGTTAGTAACCCAAGACTATAAATTTTTTATTAAAAATGGTGCAAGTGAATAATAAAACTGTTGAATTAAAACTACGGAACATCATTGACAAAAATACACCTAAAACTATTACGATTGACAAAAAGAAGTATTACATAAGTAAACCAATGATAGAGAATATTAAATTACAAGAAGAAAAGAATGGTAGAATTCTCCCATTAATTCCTCTAATAATAGGAAGTTTAGCAGCAGCAGGAAGTGTTGCAGGTGGGACAGCTGGTATTGTCCAAGCAGTAAATAAAAATAATTCAGAGAAGGCAGCATTAGAAGAACAAAAACAACATAATCGAGAGTTAGAGAAAGCTGCTAGGGGTGACGGAATAGCAGATAATTTTATTAGTAAATTAAATTCAGTTGATGAAAGAAAACAAGTTCTTAAAAATGTACTACATAATATTGATGATTTAATTGTAATAGAAGAAACTAAAGATGGTTCTGGAATATATCTAAGTCCTAGTATGCTGCGTTAATATTTAATCTTTAAAAATGAATTTGAATAACTTAAGAATTTCAAATCTAGATCTAATGGATTATCTCTTAAAAGTACATAGAACCTTGGTTCCGCCAACTTCGTTGCATTCCGGAGGTGACATACAAAAGCATTAGAAAACTTTCCTGGTTTTATTTGGAGTAAATAGTCGCAAGAGAAACATCTTCCTGGTCATTCATATGCCGGACCAGGAACTCGATTAGATATAAGACCACATGAGAATAATAATCCAAAACCAGGTGAAGAACCAATGAACAGAGTTGATGCAGCAGCTTATAGACACGATCTAGCTTATCGAAATCATGACCTAAGTTCTCGACATGAAGCTGATAAGAAAATGATTCAAGAATTAGATAGTATTCAAAATCTTACATTTAGAGAAAGAATGGAAAGAATGTTTGTTAAGAAAGCTTTACAAGCAAAATGCTTTTTGGTCAGGGTTTAAGTGAAACCTACGGGTCTGAAATGTCGAATGACCCAAGCCGCTAAGCGTCTGAAATTCATAAAGAATATAGAAAACCAAAATATCTATTGAAAGTAAAAGTATTTAATAAAGATGATATTTGGAGTGCTGACCTAATCAATGTGCCGAATGAAAGAGAGTTTAAGTACGCATTGACCGTTGTAGATTTATATACACGATACGCTTGGGCAAAGCCTTTAAAAAACAAAAGTGGTCTGTCAATTAAATATGCGTTTGAAGAAATCCTTAAAGAAAGTAATAGAAAATCAAAGGAGCTATTCGTTGATAAAGGATCTGAGTTTTATGATAGAAATGTTGAGCCACCATTCGATTTAGTTTATTCCACAGAAAATTCTGGCAAAGCTGTAGTAATAGAGAGGTTCAATAGAACTTAAAAAAATAAAATATTCAAGAAATTTACTGAGCAAGGTAAACAGAAATGGTTGAAGATATTACCAGGAATTGTAGATCAGTACAATAATAAAGTTCATTCAGGCATTGAAGAAACTCCAACGAAGGCTTCTGACGATCCTGATTTAATACGAAAGAGAATATTCGAAAATAATTATTCGAATGAGAGTGATCCGAATTTACAGAAACGTAAGCCGAAATTTAAGATTGGAGATGGAGTGCGAATATTCAGGTATAAAAATAAATTCGAGAAAGGTTTTGTTGGCTATTGGACTAAAGAAATATTTGAAGTTTGTAAAATAAATCAAACGTATCCGATTACTTATGAAATTAAAGATTTAGATAATGAGGAAATCAGAGGCCGATTTTATGAAAACGAATTACAAATAACCGAGCTTTAGCCATTAGAACTAACGTTTTTCGGGAATTAAATTCCCTTATTTAATTCTAACATAATATCTAGAAATGGTGCTCCTTTTTGCAATTCATATAAAACATAAATACATAATTGACCACAGTAAGTAGCTCCTGGTTTTTGAATTTGAAAAGTATTGTATGTTCCATTGCCACTCTAACTTCATTTGTAGGGGGAAGTCCGCATGATTCGAACCAATAGTTCTCAGCCTCCGGGCGATCAAAATGAAAATTAGAACCGTTTTTATTTCTTATTCCTGATGACCAATGTACTCCTGTTTGATCTGATGTGTGAAGATTTGTTACAAAATTCACTTCGGGTACATCTTTTATCAATAGTAATTCATTTCTCATCAATACGTGAAAATTCTTTAGTCCCAATTGATTTGCGATCTTATTTAAATCGAAATTTTTCGTGGTTTGTTAGCAATATATTTTTAAGAACTCAGTCAGACTTGTCATTTTTCATAAAATAAATTGTTTCTATTATGTTCCTGTAAATGTGAAATTAAAAACAACACATGGATATTTCAATTTGGGTATATGTATATTTACAAAATGCATCTGCACAAGTCTACAAATATTGATGTCCACGCGTGCACAACGAATTTTCGTTCTTCAGTAAAATAAAATAAAATCAGCTACTACTATCTAACTTCTTTACAACAATCGTCTACTAACTATAATATTACAAATTGCATGAACGATATGTCCACGCATGGACAAGCTTTTATTGGATGAGAGAAAAATGACGTCATATAACAACATAATGAAAATGATTGATAACAAAAGCTTTCATATTTCCAAAGACAGTCTTCTAACAATGAGTCTTTTAAGGAATCCACAAATTCATGTCGGGTGGATAAACACTTCGGTAATTGATGATGAAGGTTGTCAATCTTTTCGCCCCTTTCTCTTTCCTTCGTTTCTTTCATGAGTAAGCGTTTTGCCTTTCTTCTCCGTTTTCTCTCCTTATCAAAAATGCAGGGTTAAAAATAATAGGAAATTTGCCCATTTGTTCAATGATAAAAGTGTTATATTCTTCCTTCTTGTCATTGAAAATATATCGTTTTGAAATTTCTGCAAAGAACTCCGGAAATGCAGCAATAATGTTTGACTGCTCTTCGTTAACTTCTTGTGTCATGACTGAGCACAGCGGCGCACACGATACAATGACAGAAGAGAGAGAAATGAAACAGTACAGCTGGCAGATGCTTTGACGTCATGCGGATGTGCTGACGCGCTGGTAAGAATTAAAACAACTTGCCTAGCGTACAACTAAAATCTAATTGTATCACAAAGCTGTAGCAATAACAGGAATTGTAAGAACGCCAGATAAATGACAATAGTGAGAACGCCTAAAGAAACTGTTACAAATGCACCAACGCCTTGTGTCACATTCTTAACTATCGTCCATCTTTTTCTTAATTTATCATAATGTTCTAATCTAAATAATAGTTGCGCTTCCTTATCTTTCATGTACCTGACTCTATCTTTGTGTTTTGCTATATCCATTTCATATGATAATGAAGGATATAAAGGGCCTGATGGTTCTTTTGTTTTTTCTCTTCCATTTTTTAAATGAATATTTTTATTGCATTTTTTGTCCATATTCATTTCATTTGCATTTTGTTTTTGCTAAATTTCCGAAGGCCCCTATTTTTTCATTTTGATTTGCTAATTTCAAGAGGACCCTATTTTTGCATTTTGATTTGCTAAATTTCAAGATGTCCCTATTTTTGCATTTGGATTTGCTAAATTTCAAGAGGACCCTAATTTTTTCATTTTTTTAATAAGTTATCAAGGGGGTCTAATTTTAACTGTTTTTTACAAATTTCAAGAGGTCCCTATTTTTGAATTTGGATCAAGGTTTACCTCAGGTAGGGTTCTGATTTGTACCATTTTTGTGGATATTTTGCAGGTATGTTGATTTTGGATTTTTTTTAATGTGCGCAGGAACAATCTATATAATATTACTCTCTAATGCATAAAGTACTTGTCCGATCTGCATACATTTTTGTATGTGGGTAGTAAATATACTCAAGAACGTCTGCTTGAAGTTTGGTGACGATTGATTCCTTTTTGCAGATTTTAGATAAATTTGAAAACCTGGGGAGATAACTCATACGTACCCAACCGATTTCTGACAGTGGTTGGAACCTTGTCCCGATCAGAGATGAAATTAATCTTCTTGGATTCACCTTTTCCAGAGAAATGAAGTGGGATTCTGATGTTGATAAAGTTGTTTTTCAAATGTTTCAAAAGACTATACAAAATCAGAAACCTATATTTAAAGTTTTTGTTGCTCTTGTGCGTTCAATCCTCCTGTGCGGTTTTCTTACTTTTTGTAATTATACAGTCTACACCAAGAATAAATTGTCAGGTGCTGAAAATAGGGCTCTGAGATTAATCAGCAATGGCTACCAACATTCTCTCATGACAAAAGCGAAGGAGATTTGTTGTGCGAAAGATGTCTTCAGTTTCGGATCATCCGCTGCGAAAAATGTTTGAAGATCAAAATCCCACTTCGCGAAATCCCGGTGTCCATCGTGCTCCACTGGCTTGGACTAAACGTCATCAGTTGTCTTTAATATCTTATTGTAATCAATCGAAGCTTCAGCTTCTTCATTTCAATGGGCTTTCCGAATAATTGCTTGTGAGCCAATAAAGCGATGATTGTAAATTATCATCATCCTTGACACAGATAACTGGTGAAAGACTGTACAATAGCGCCATTGAGCGACCATGGAAGCAGCCTATAGACGCTGTGCCTACCTAATGGACTTGCGGATTGATAATAAGACCTCTTTTGAGCACTCAGCCGATCCTGAATGCTGGTCACTGAATGATGCGAGAGTTAATGATCATCTATTATATTTTGCGGTTGCACGTTGGGCTCAGTTTAGTCTCAAATCGATTGAGTTAGCCCTACAACCTTTAAAATTATATACAATAGATCATTCTTGTTCTCTGCCGACTTTCTACATTTCTGACAATAGAAGTGTCCCATAATCAGTGTACCAATGTGAATGTCAGCTCATGTCTCAGGCGAGTTGTTGTACGTTTTCAAGGACATCTATGATGTCAGATATCTAAAGTACGTTCAACTCTGGGGTATGCAGCCGACTGTGGGCGAAATTTTTGTTACTGTAGCATGTAGATGATTTGACTACCAATTGCTTAAATGCAAGCATGTTATATAGCAGGGATTGATCTGTCGAATAGGCAAACTTAAATCTGGAAGATGTTACAATGGAAGAATGTGCATCAGAAAACAGCAGAGTATAATTTGCAGAACGCTAAGAAAGCCTCGATGAAAGTTTAATTTCAGGATTCAAGTTTACTTTCTGTTCACTGTCAGGTTGAATCATTGAACAACATTCCACTAAAGAATGAGCGCCTATTTTGATGCGTCCTAATGAAGACAATGGATCAAGTCCAGATTTACTCTAAACCTAATGGAGAAGAACAACCGCTCTATCTGACCCAGTCTATCGTCTTCCAGGTGGCAAACTTTCAGGTGTAGAATAGATACACAAACTACCAAACCGAGGGCCTGATAAATCACGGAGTGAAATGAATATTTTACGAAAAGATCCAAATATCAAGAAAGGCGATGACATTCTACGTTTAATCGAGAGAAGGCTGCAGATGTGGCAGAATATTGAGCTTAAATTCCTTCTTTAAGAAGCTGAACGGTGTGATTCATTAACAAGAAAAGGTCCAAGTAAAAAACGACAACAGATGCATAATGCGGGTACTAGATTGATGATGATGGGCAAGATAAGAAACACTGTCTAATGGATAGCCAAAAGAGATCAAGGAAGTGTTTCAGATCCTCTTATATCATAGAAGTCCCTGACGTTTTCATACAAATCGACCTTGCCATTAATGTTCTATAGTCTTTGTGGAATGCATTTGACAAAGCGATGACGGGTTGCCTTGACTTCCCGTTCAATTCCAAGTGTTGTGCATTGTGTAATCAGCTGGAAAACCGTTCTGGAGTAATGGCGATTGACAGTGAGTTACTCATGTTAATCCTGCCGCCAGGACGAGCATCTGCAGGGAACGAGGCCTAAAATGAGACTTTCACAGAGTGATGTAGGCTACACTATATGGCTAAAGCGAATCTGCGCGTTTCCCGAGTTCTTTCCAGTCTGTCATCTTGTCAAACAGGATCAAAGATAATAAACCCATGCACATGCGAAGCAATGCAGATTGAAGCTTTCGCCAAAAATTATGATTCTATGCATTCTCAAATTATGTAAAAAGTCTTATAGAACCATAATTTTAGGCATGGAATTTCTTCAAGTGATTTCCTATCATATACTTGTACATGCGTCATTATCATGTTTCTGGTCATGTCTCTAATCACTGGTGTATGCGAAAATATGACTACATACGGCTCAAATTGACCAAAATGATCTACTTGCCGACATAAGGAGGCTTGATTGATCTGAATGTGTTTGGCTTCACAGACAAACGTATATGAGCACATGAGTTCGTAACCTTGAGATATTCTATGCCAAAACTGCTCTAGACTAATACATTTCACATAATCAGAGCGAACGTACAAAAGATCATTTTCATGATGGTATTTATTTGCTGTAACCGCTCATCTTCACATTATAAATTACAGCTTAAAATCTATAATCAATGCGGACAGATGTATGAAATTCTTTGACATAATTTCGGCGCAAATCTCAATTGTCATTTACGATGCTGCCAAACTGATAGAATGTACTGAGAAGTTTTTCTTCAAAGCTAGCTATTTCAATGCATCTGCGAAATGGTGTTTTACTATTCAAGGCAAATTCAAAATCAAATGTGACTTTAGAGAAAAAAGAAGACATGATGCACAAAAATGAATACGTGCTTAAATGTATCATTGCTAATGAATTTAATAAGTAGTATTTTCATAATTGCATTTCTAATGCTGGGATATTTTCGGTGTTATATAATGATGAGCTACAGGTTCGGAAAAACTACAAAACTCTGTCACAATCTGCGATTTTGAAATGATACTTTCTGTACTTGGTCTATCGTGAATTTCATGTGATTCGGAGAAATGCTTTAGAAGTAAAGGAGGGGGTCGAGGCGCCCCCCCCCAGGAAATGAATGTGTTTTAGAGCTCGGTGTGGACAGGGTTCATGTAAACGTCCAGAATTCATCTGAGATGTAATGAAGCTCCTAAATGACAATGGCTGCCAAAGAATCATTGCATATACAAATTCGCCAATTAGTAATACCTTAAAATTGGATGCTAGTAAAGACATTCACTAATGAATCAAAGGAATTTTGACTTTCATTTGCAAGTGTTTCATAGCAGTGGACACCAAAGTTGGATAATTAACCGTTCTACGTGTGAGTTCATTTGAAATAATGAAGATGGGCTGGACATTTTTTGTTACTGTGGTAGGAGCCCAAACTCTTTTGACGGTCAGCTCAATATCTGTATTTGCCGAGTACTTTCACAATACGACGTACTGCATTCTCAAGGGCCTGACAAACGATGCCAATGAGAGACACATCGTGAACAACACAGAGAGTGAACAACTATCACAGAAACAGTACAAGAGAACTAAGAATTGCTAGACGAAGTGAAAGTCGAAGGCATATCACTATCTACTGCTAAACAATGCAAGTAACCTGATAAATGAAACAAATAAAGTCAAGGAAAAGAAAATAAGAAAAATCACAACACCATGGTAACATAGAATATGTCAAAGCGAGGAGGACCAAGAATTACTCAGACTGAAATTCACTTTGTTGACAGAATTACATCTTTTAGTCCAAAAAGCTTCCTTAATGAGCCACCGTCTCCAAATCAACTCATGGTCCAGGATCTTAACATTGTCAAAATCAATGGCATGACTACTTGTTGCGAAATGCTTCGCCGCTTCCGATCTGTCGATATTTGAAGTCTTCAGTGTGCGAATGTGCTCCTTTCTCCTTTCTGGCTCACTACCCCCGCTCACCAACGAAGTTCCAGTTACAATTGGGTTCATCGCAACTTATGTTATAAACCACGCTAAAATGGATGGACGAGGGGCATTTACGTCCAGCAATGACTGAAGATAGAGTAGAGGATGGCTTCATCGACACTTTTACATTCACCTCTCTCAAAATCCTTGATATCCTATTAGAAGAGTATTAGAAGAGTGTGAGTTTATTCTGAGGATGGGCTAAATTGAAGGGGCAATTGAAGTCATGGTGGCAGTCGAAGATATTGGAGCGTGAGGATTCAAGATTTCAAGAAAATGAAAGTCTCCTTGACATGAATGAGCATTGAAATCAAGTTGAATTTGCCGGTTTAATGTCAGTATCGTGGCTTATCACTCAAATCGCGTAATCAGTGAGATGATATGCATGTATAGCCTATGTGACGATGTGACGCCTGTTTTCACATGATTTTTGGCGTGAATTGTTCCAAGTTCAGTGATGATTGCAAACAATATGCGCATTTACAGTAAATGTAATTTCTGGCATGACTTCGTGCTGAACTGTCACGCAACATTTCAATTCATTTTAATTCTAATGCCTAAGTTACATAAAATTCATGAAGCAGTTGCTGTGCACTGTAAAACGAAGGCAACGAACTCAACTGCACCTGAGATGCGATATATCCAAGATTATGAGATATATGAGATTGGAGAATATATCCAATTTTCAATGTTATTCTTTGACAGAGGTGGAAAATTGTCATTCAGTCTACATCATATCTACATCAAATTTCATCGCTAATTTTAAATTAAATCATTACATAAAAACAGTTGTATCTGGGTCATAGCTACAGTCAAATCAAAACTGTTTTCAGCAAGCATCAAGAACTATAGACTAAAGTAAGGAACTCCATGGGCATCACATTTTTCTTGAATTGCCGCGTATTGCTAGCAAGTGGATGCCTGCTTCCTCTACTTTCATATCCATTCCTGTCCAACGGTTTCCAAGTGATGCTGTCCAGAACGGACTACAGTCTATCCAAAGCTGACAACCATAGTGCGGCAGCCAGAACGAGTTTCTACATGGAGCGGGGCCGAAAATAAGACCTTTACAGAATGATGTGCACCCAATGACTACAATGAATCTGCGCGTCTGCCGAGCTCCATACGGGTCTTCTTCTTGTCGGACAGGATAACAGAAAAACTCATGTAAATCCAATGGAGCTATTTGAAAAACATGTCGATAGGTGAGGTGAGATCTACCTACTGATCTAACCACGCACACTCTGGCAATGCGTCTCAGAAATCAAAACATCTTCTCCATTGACAGGTTTCGTATCATAAAACTTTATCAGATCGCATAGAGAAGCATAGAATGAACACTGCATCATATTAAATACGATGAGAGTTAGGAGGTTATGTAATAAGTTATTGTGATTGGTGAAACTACCAACAGTCTTTGACACAGGAATTGACCGTTGAAGAGCTTTTTGACTTCAATTGCTTTATGGAAGACAATATGAATAGCATAATTGTAGGCCTATTCTGCAGCAATATTGAATTGAGACCATTTTGACCTATTGTCTGCAAACGCTTCATCCTTTTCGCCTCTCTTTGTTTCCATACAGCAGTGTTGTTACATTCTGGAGTGAAATAAAGCCTTCAGTGCAACATTGTTTGCAGAAGTGATCGGAAACTACTGTCGAATAACGAGAATGGAGGTAACGTTACACAGGTGTTCTGAAATACAGCGCCGCAGAAATCGAGATGTTGCGTCTACACTCAACAGAAGCCAAAACCACCCCTCTGTAATTCTCTTCTGCTAGAGAAGAAAATCTCGTCCGCGAAGCTTCATGAACAGAGATCAACCATCTCGCGATCGCTGGCTGTCAGAGACGCTCACACGGTGCATGCCAGATGAACTAATTAGGCCATTTGTTGGTCGTATTCGCATGTTAATATTGAACAACGAAGGTCAATGCATCAAATGTATAATGGTATTCAATAAAATTTCTGAAGCTGAATGCTCGGGTTCGGGTCGGGTTCGGGTAGAGCAATCAAGAACTCGGGTCGGGTAGGATTATCTCTTTTATCTATAACCTGAAAAAAACCGAAATAACCCGAACTCGGGTTTTTTCGGGTTGGAGCATACATATTTGAAAAATGTTCAGAACTTTAAAATATATTTTCTGTGAAGTTAGTTCTGTTTCATGTGTACCTGTAGTTTAATGAAGTTTTTCAAGAAATTGTGGCTTATCACATTATTCTCATTGTGAATAATTGATCTAATAAAATACATATTTTGCTTCTAATACAACGAAAGATCATTATCAAATTAATTGAATCTGTTCTTGTGGTCTCTAAAGGTCTCATTCTCATAATGACATGTAGATCGTGGCTCGCAGGATAGACGGAAAGAAATGAAATTTAATTTAAGATAAGCTTTATACGTATAGGAACGGAAGCTTAACTATACATCAAATATATTATGTAATTGAAATTTTATCATCTATCTGCAGAATTATGTTGCTACATGTAGTGATGCAGCTCAGCTGCTCGGACCTTGACATTTTCATTAACATTGAGAGTCAAAGTGTCTCAATCAGAGTTTTAAAGGAGTATGCTGCAACACCTATAATATATCGCGAAGCAGTCGATTTTTTGTAAAAATTCCGAATTTTGTCATGTATTGTGGGTTATATTAATTTCGTGGGTAATTATGCCACTTATTTAGTATTTGTTTGAATACTATTAGCCTAAAGAAAATAATATACTAACTACTGCGCATTTAAATAAAATACTAAAATAATACTACTAAGAAGTTAGACTACCGCCCGGTATCACATTAGGATCAAGCATTGGCTTTATATATAGAATGTTTCTGATTTTACAAATATAATCTGGTCGGATTCTGGCACTCTTTGTCGGGTTCGGGTCAGACATTTGTACCCGACCCGACATCGGGTTCGGGTCGGGTTGAAATTTTATTCGACTCGGGTAGCCGAATGTTTGGAATCCGATCCGACGCTCATCTTTACATTGGATTTACATGTGCTTTTCATCCGGTCTGACAAGAAGAGAAACTCGGCAGACGCTCAGATTCGCAGTAGCTACAGGGTGCACAAAAACCGTACTTCATTCGATGAAAATCTCATTTTCGTCACGTTCCCGGTAGAAGCTATTTCTAGCTGCGGAATATTACTCCAATTTCTCGCACAGGATGTAAGAAGTAGTGTCATGCTTATGTCTCAACAAAACGCCGAATTCAATGAAAACTTGTGTAGATTTCGTCCGTGTTACAATCTCTGAATGAATATCGAGAATGCCGCAAAGTTGAAGGAACAGTTTAGTCCTTATACAAAAACTCCTCCTGAAAAAGTCCTTATAATCCTAATCTGAATCAATGTAGCCGCTGGGTCTCCAAGCTTTATTTTAACAAAGAAAGTTCCTAAGTGGCAAATTGCCCACCTGTTGCATAACCGTGGTAGGTATAGATCAGCCCAAAAATCTCATTCTCATACGATGATGAAAATCGTCCGAGCAGCCATTTATAATATAATATAATGCTTACTAATTTAAATTATTAATTGAAGTAGTTCTAATGAGGACTGGTGGCGTTCTCCAATCCGCAAGTGTACAAAGGCAATGCTACTGTAACCATTGGATTAATCAGTTCTTAAAGGAACTCAATGGAGCTTTCACGTGGCAACGAATTAAAATTGATCAGCTTTGGCCCAATATCTGGTAAAAATGGAAATCTTAAGACTTGTAACACTACTCATTCTTGCTGTTAATATACTAATACCATAGATTCCATACACGTTCAAAACAGACTTCTAATATACTGTACCTACTACAGATGCTGGTAGGGGAAATAGAATAGGACAATGGTCATCATAGGTTAAGGAAATTAAAAATGGATGTTATAAAACAACGGGAGACCGATGGATAAAAATTGGAAAAGTGGAGGTAAAACATAGAAATGCAATGATATTACTACACCGATTACAAGTGAACTAATGCTACACTATATCTGACACTGTACATGGTGGATAATGGTGATAGTAGATAAGTGGAAAATGGATAATGGAGGTAAACAATAGAACTACAATGACACTCTACTACAACGAAATCAATGAAACTACACACACTATACCTAAGGCTACACATGGAAAATACTATTTCTTCACTTGAATTTGTTATCGCCAGTTTCTTAATCCGTCTATAATACTTCATGGAATCCAACATTTCTTCATTTGTTCTTCATTTGAAATACATCGACCACTACTTCAGCTATCGATTAAGGGATATAAAACATATTATTGGAGTCCCTCAGTCATCAGCAGGTACTCGTCTAGCTGTGTTTCGACCCCTAACCTGAACACTCAAACCCAGACGAGCGGGGTCTCACACATAGTGGCTGGCAAAATACTGAATAGGTAATGAACATAGCATAGAGCTGAACATAAAAAGACGGACATCCTAAGTTAAGTCAAATTGAAATAAATTCTCTTCCCTTTCAATATCACTTTAAATCAATAAGCCATACACCATTAAAGAGCTGATATTCTCAGTTTTTCAATAACCATTATATATTCGCATCCGTTGCTGCTTAAGGTAAACAGAGACCAAAGTATGAAAATCGCCTGTAATAGATCGCAAGATTTCAGAATTCTTTTGATATAATGCTCTCCGAAATCGGTAAACTTTTATAGAAGTTAAAATATTCCAAATTTGTTGCGCAATTTTGCGGTTCTGCTGATTGCTGGAATATTGTTTACATCTTTTAGTGCTATCGAGATCACTTACATGCATTCTATAGCTTTTGTGTCTATAGGCATCTGCTTTGCACACCCTGCAGATAAAAGTGTTGACCAGACGCAGTCCGTTCTCCAGAACTACACCTTTTTCAAATGTAATTTGGATTCTATAATATGAAGATTTGAAAGACAATTGTAAAACAGAAAACGTGAAATAAATTGCAGTTTTATTATGTATTACGGACGAAATGAAATGAATTTTTGAAGACATGAAAATACGTGATATGTATTATAGAAGTATAATTTAAATTTCAGAAAATATAACACAAAATTTTTAAATCAGAAATTGAATCACATATCGCAAATACATTTTCGGATTAAGTTAAAATATTTTCAAATAACATCAAATCAATTTTAGAAATGTCCGAAATTTGAAATTTGTATTTTTAAGAATGAGATGTATTTTCGATACCACAGCATCATTTTAAGAATTGCAAATTGAATTATCGAAAATGTTAATTGGTTTTCAGAAACCATATACTGAATTTCAGTTATCATTTCACGTTTTTCAGAAGAAATCAATTTAATTTCATCGACGAACAATTACAAATTTCTAAAGAAATTGCGCGAAAGTTCTGTTAAAAACAATCATCATTAATAGGACAGTAGTTAATACAGTCCGTTTCATAAAAAGTGGATCATCCTAAAATTTGACTAAATAAAACATAAGTATGATACAAAAAACATTTTTCATGTTATTTCATGTCCCTAATATATTTAAATGTCTTTATATAATCTGATAAGCTATGATACAGCAACGGTTCTTAAGAAGCTAATATTTTGTGGCCCTACCCTTATTGTCAATGACATCACCACTTCGTCTGGGCATTGATTCGATGATATCGTTGATTTTTGACTGATCTAACTTTCTCCACTCTCTTTTTAACAGTGACGTAAGTTGTGATACGCCATCTGTAGGTAGCAGTGAACGACGAACGTTACGTTTTAGAATACTCCATATATTTTCTATGGGATTCAGATCAGGAGAACGAGCTGGCCAAGATAATGTCCTAAGCCCTAATTGAGACTTGCATAAGTTGACTCTACTACTCCTGTGACACGTAGCATTATCATCCATAAATAACCAAGTCGATGGATCACCAAGTTGATCTGTCATTTGGCCAATGTTCATTCGTAAAACATTCACATAGCGTTCAGAATTCATCGCTCCTTGCTGTATGTGAAGTCTTCTACGAATAGTGGACTTAGAAATAAACGAGTATAGTGCAGCCATCTCAGTTAACGAGAGACTTGGATCAACTTTAACAAATCTCAAAAAATTAGGCGGTCTATACATTTGGATGTTTTGCGTGGACGGCCAGAGCCCTCTTTACGACAGAGTCGAAAATCATCATTATGCCATCAATGCACATTTGTGTAAGGGACATTTAGTCGCTTGCTTGTAGCTCGCAAAGAAAACCCTGACACTTTGCCTTTTGTGAATGCGATCTCGTTATTGTTCATTTGTGCTTTGTATTGTTTTCAACCGGTAAGAGATAGATTTCTGGCTGAAAGCAATCAGGAGTGCTGCCAACACCACTGCAACGAAGTCAGGAAGCTATGGAACATGAAGTCCATTTAATCACATGTAGCAGTTACATTATTGTTGATGAATAATAGTGCTATACTGGCTCTGATTGACCGATTTTCTTTATTTTTGTTTTGCTTGATAGCTTTTGGCCTGTAGAACAACATATTACATAACAAAGGAAACAAATGTAATTTTATAAGAGTGAGGTATGATTTTGTGTAACATTGCTAAATGAAGATCAAATTATCTACTACTTTTTTATCTATAGCAGGAAAACAACTCAATATTCATGCTTGAAATTTCCAACAATGATATTAGTAAGCACAACTGACATATCTTCCAAATTTCAGAGAAATTCGTTCAAGTTTGGCGGAGTTAGACAAAGTTGAAGTTAAGGTGATGTTTAAGGGTGATCCATTTTTTATGAAACAATCTGTAGTAACAGCAACGACTTTATTAGCCGTAGTTTTGGTAAGTGAAAATAGTGAATTTCTATTCAGTCGATATTATATTATGCGTTTACCTTACCTTAACAAAATCGAGCTCAACTACCAACAATCAACCTCAACAGGTTCCTTGTCTTGTAAATTAATGGGTTGTGTATGATGTACACATTTTGAGAAACTGGTCTGCTTTCAAACATGTTATGTACAATGTACTTGTTATTATTTAAAGTTATGTAATGATTATAGATATACTGGTGTGGAATTATTTCTTAAAGTCACAGTGGATAAAGGGTTTTGCAACTAAGATTCGTGAAGCTATTACCTCGTGCTGTTGGTCTAGTTGACATGGCTCGATAGCTTTGACGGGAGCAACCGCAATTCCGGTGACAGAAGAAGTTGAAGTTGGTTTCGTCAATCCACATCGGTTGAATGAACCGCGTGAGTGACTCGACACACGACATACTCCTTCCTGAGTTGCTTGTTTCTGGCGTTATTCATTGTTTCTGGT
Organism: Prostheceraeus crozeri; assembly: GCA_907163375.1. Taxonomy (NCBI): domain Eukaryota; kingdom Metazoa; phylum Platyhelminthes; order Polycladida; family Euryleptidae; genus Prostheceraeus; species Prostheceraeus crozeri. Next base: position 282,673 of record CAJQUW010010464.1, read on the forward strand.
TCCCAATTATTTTTTTGCGGTGTACATTCTGCCATTAAGGCTATTTCCGATGCATGTTGTTGAAATACACTTTTAAAGGTTGCAAAACCTTAGCCTTCAGCTGAATAAGAGGCAGAAAGCAGTCATCCTCGATCCACTGCAGTAGCTGATTGACTTGTCGCTCTGTCAGAATCTTCGGTTTGTTTCCACCTCTTTTCACTGAGATTTCTCCTGAGCGTATCCAGGAGTATGCAGTCACATTCACTGTAGAACTTGTGGCTCTAAATGTTGTGCTGACCTTCACAGTCCGCGTTCGTAACAGTAGCAACAGCTACATCGATGAGATTCTCCAATTAGACTATTCTCTGTTCACCAACTCAGTATTCAAAATAGGAGCGACACAACTTCTATATATAAAGTGCAGGCATGGATTCAGCTTCACATCGCTAAAGTCGTTTGACAAATTGAACTATTATCTGATATTTGCATTTTGCTGGTAGAAATCATGTCTTAGAAAATACCTTAAATACGGTACATGCAACTGATAAAATACAATTCATATCCCCTTAATTACCATTCACTTTTCACGCCACTTACAACTGTCGTGAAAACAATCTTGAAACTGTCGTGAAAACAATCT